>VUQS01067481.1:0-20364 GCA_015108495.1 Heterochromis multidens | reverse complement strand
GCGGCAGAAATGAGCTTTCTCCGACGGGTGGCTGGCCTCTCCCTTAGAGATAGGGTGAGGAGCTCAGCCATCCGGGAGGGGCTCAGAGTAGAGCCGCTACTCCTCCACATTGAAAGGAGCCAGTTGAGATGGTTCGGGCATCTGACGAGGATGCCTCCTGGACGCCTTCTGGGGGAGGTGTTCTGGGCATGTCCCACCGGGAGGAGGCCCCGGGGCAGGCCCAGGACACGCTGGAGAGATTATATCTCTCGGCTGGCCTGGGAACGCCTCGGTGTTCCCCCGGATAAGCTGGAGGAGGTGGCTGGGGTGAGGGAGGTCTGGGCTTCTCTGCTTGGGCTGCTGCCCCCGCGACCCGGCCCCGGATAAGCGGAAGAAAATGGATGGATGGATGGATCATGCAGGTGTGGTTTTATATAAATACATGTATATCAGTGGAATTCTGTCAAGGGAAGTAAGGCAAAATGGCTTATCCAATGAAATCGCAAAATAGGCATCAATTAAAACCTATCAAAGTGAACACGATCTCTTTCCTTGCATCTAACAATTCTGTCCCAGCTTCTCTCACTGCTTTTTTGCATATACAGTTTAAATTACTGCCATCTTGTGGCTGCAGTTGACTGTTGTCTCAGGCTTGACTCTACTTTAGGGCTGCAGGTATTGATTATTTTACTAATTGAGTATTCTATCGATTTATTCCATCGATTAATTGGTAAGAAAGTCTTTTTTTCTTAACCCCAACACCCCGGTACCGAGGGAAGGAGGGGGAACATCCGGTTTCATGACGCCAGGTCTGTTATGTAAATATAGACATGTGTGGTCTCCAAAGAAACGCCCAAATTGCAGCTAAAAGCTACAAAAAACATTTCTACAACCACCAAACATAGCTAAAACAACAGACAACTAAAAGAACAAGTAAACAAATTCCGCAAAAAGATGTAAACACAAAGCACGGAATCCCCTGATCGCCCAACTGCACAGAACTGCTGCTCCTGTACTCTAAAAACTCGGACTCTAAAAACACTGAGCCTGGCCTCCAGAGCTGCAAACAGCCTACATTTATTACAGGTATCATTACTACTAAAGGAGGCCGAGGCGTAACTAAACATCTTCCACACTGAGCAGGAAAGTGCAGGTGAAGAAGCCATGCTGCTAGTGACTCAGCTACGAGCTAAGCTAGTGAATCGCTAAAGACAAAACGAATAAATACTGTGAATATAATCAGCAGGTGATTCAGCAGAGAGAGCTTTAGATAAAACACGTGAAGATTACACTATGAAATAAGTGTTTATCTAGAGGTTTTTAATTAAACCGGCTACACAGAACACTGCAGTGCGTTGCAACAGGAACAGGAAGTGATACAATACTGCAATGAGAGCCAACACCAAGTGAGACATGCAAGCCACTGCACCTATATACATACACATGCCACTTTATTAGGTATACCTTGCTATTACTGGGTTGGACCCACTTTTGCCTTCAGAACTGCCTCAACTCTTCATGGTACAGATTCCACAAGCTGCTGGAAACATTGCTCAGAGATTTTGATCCATATTTACATGACAGCATCACACAGTTGATGCAGATTTGTTGGCTGTACATCCGTGATGTGACTCTGTCGTTCCACCACATCCCAAAGGTGCTGTATTGGACTGAGATCTGGTGACTGTGGAGGTCATTTGAGTACAGAGAACTCATTATCATGTTCAAGAAACCAGTTTGAGAAAGGCAAATGAAGTGAAGAGTTAGGTTTCTTGGATAAGTAGCTACTGAAAAAAATACTTGTGCTAGAAGAGGAAAAGAAAAGGAGACTCGCTTATTATGCATCAGGAAGGAGGTAAAGTTTGATTTGGTAGGAGGAACCAGCAGAAGCAGAACTGATTCATTTTGCCACAGGGGAGGAAAAAAATCAGTGAATATCAGCAAAGACTTTCCATTTTCAATACAACAATGAATGAGCGTAGGTCTTATGTGTGTTAGATTTCACAATGAAATGCCACTGTGCAATTACTTTTGATGACACACTCCAGCAGAAGCAGAGAAATGTCAGAATTACAATTAGAACCACAGCAGCCATAACAAGGCACACACACATATTCAGAAAGAAAAAAAAATGGCATCTTCACACAGGCATACTCACGCGCACACACACACACACACAGACCTTATAATGGATGGAGAAAAACTGAATAAAACAATTGTGTTCCCATCAGGATGAAGTTAATCTCTTTTTTTGACCCTCTGGTTTTTCATTAGGTCAACATTTCAGTTTGTCTAAGAATTTGGTTTCTGATCATGTACTAGCAAAACAAATGACATTCACACCATCAGATTAGCACCTGTTTTAATGGAGATATCATTAGTCATTTAAGTACTAATCAATCAGGGATCTATTATTTGAAGACGTAGCCAGGGACAACATCCAAAATTCTGGGCGAGTGGATATCCAGGCCAACACATCGTGTTGCATGTGACGGGCATTATTATGAATGCAGATACATTTTAAAATCTGCTACAACACTAAACACTAGTCAGAAGATAGCTGATGGCTTTGAAATTTAATTTCATAAATGTGTTCCCTCCTTTGTGAAGGACTACAAGCAGACTGCAAATGAAAAACCAGAACGCTTCTGGTTCCAAAATTCTTATCCACTGCCTGTTTAAAGAGATTAAGTGCTCCTTCTTCTTCTATCAGCTGTTCCCTTTAGGGGTGGCCACAGTGGATCATCTGCCTCCATCTCACCCTTTGCCTAGCATCCTATTCTGTCACACCAACCTTCCTTCACTGCATCCATGAACCTCCTCAGTGGTCTTCCTCTGTTCCTCCTGCCTGGCAGCTCAATCTTCAACATCCTTTCCCCAGTATATCCAGTATAGTGCTAATAAGCTACCATTAGTATGCAATTATGCTAAATTAAGATGGTCAGCATAGACAGTATAACACATACTTGACATTACTATGTCAGCATTATTAGTGTGATCTTAACATCTTAACTGAGATATACCGTCACAGACACTAGTGTGGACTTTTTCCCCTTTTAAAGACTACTGTGTCTTTCTAATCTTATCCATAAAACTTACTCATAAAATATTAATCATGCCTTAGATGTCAGAAACAGATAATGTCAGGAAATGTAATAAGAAACATTGATATGAACTTTTTATTTTTTTGCATTATTTCACTGTTGACAGAACTGTAATTTACAGAGATTTGCATTTTCAAAATAAATGTATTATTCAGAGGAAAACAGTAATATGTAAGGTTTTGATTCATAAAGGAAAGAGTTCCACAAACACACAGCATATACAAATTCTGCTCAGCAACTGAAGGAGCTTCCTGGATGTATTTTACAGATTATTTTAGTCCCTGTCAGTGGTCACAGTGCAACAGGTAGAAAGCACAGAACATAATCACCTACCTGTAATGAACGACCCTGACATTTACATCAATCGCTGATTGATGTACATTTTAGTTTTTCGCATTTATCAGGCAGACACACACACACACATAAAGCTCTGATTTCAGTCACAGTCGTTTCAGTCAGGAAATTACCTGCAGGAGAATTTGTATCTTAAACGCAACACCTTGCCTCATTGCTGCTCTACTCAGTGTATCCATCTGCATGCTCAGAATAGATAAAGGCCCCATCTTATGCCCGCCGCTGCAAGTACATCGATGCATTTGCAGGCAGGAGGGAGGTAGGGAATTAGGGGGGAGGAAAGGAAAATTGCTAGTAGGAGGTGTTACTAGTATGAGTAACATCCCCCTTGTGAGAACAGGGGTCAAGATCAATGCCCTGACATAAAATGAGAGAGGAAGAGGTGTGAGAGAAGAGAGGTGGTGGAGCAAAAAGACAGGAGGAAAGATGAATTGAGCATCCAGCACAGACTGAACAAAAGCATTGTAGAGAGGGGCAGAAATAGGCAAATGGACAGCAGGAAAACTGGGAAATATGAAATATGGTTAACGACAGAAAGGAAAAGGCAGCACTAAAGAGTGATAGAGACAGAAAGGTGAAAATTGGAGAAAAATGGAGAAACAGGAGCATAAGAGGTTTCACCGTGAGACCATAAATGCCCCAAAAGTAGTGAGAGGACGGATTGGTGGATGGGACCGCTTTGAAACATATTCAAGGTCTTCTGACTTCTACTAAAGTCTCCAGTCTGCAGACAGGCTTTTTGCTTTTCTGACAAATTGTTCTTTATTTCCTCAATTTCTTTTAAACGACAGAGTCATTTTTCTTCCTTTTGTTCAGTGGATTCTGCGACAATTATCAGGCTTTTGGCTGCTGCTGCACATTAGACAGCATATGAAACTCTGACTTTTGGCTTTCTTCACTTTCTCTTTTTCATTAAAAGCTTCTCTGACTCATTACTGAATCACTGCAGAATTAAACATTGATGTTATCATTAAACAGTGATAGGTGAAAACAAGGGGTCAGTCGTGGCTCAGACAACGTAACCTCAGCTGAATGAATCAAGAAATGAACTCGTGATGAATCTGATGAATGACTCTCTCTTAATAAGGGAGTGACAAATTGAGGGGGAAAAAAACATTAATTGAGTTGGCAAGGTTGTTTTTGAGCCTTCAAAGCAGCTTCACTGCTTCGTCACATGGATTCAACAAGTTCCTCATGAGCTGGGTTGTACGGAGCCCCGGAAGGGACATTGGAGAAAAAAAACCTGAGAATATCATTTGCAAGAGTTAAACAATAGAAAACAGAAAAGACAAAACGGTCTTACTCTCATCTGGGTTGGGTGAGGCAAGGATGTCGCTGTGCTTCCTCTTCACCTCTTCAACTTTCTCTGCCAGAGATTCGATAAAACCCCGGATCTCTTCCACCTGTCAAGAGAGCGAGACCAAAAGGTGCTTTAGATCTGTTCAGTACTAAAGTGGGATGCACCAGTGACTAACCTGGCAGATCCTGTGAAGAACATAAATGTGAAAGCTTTTCCAAGTTCATCCGGCCTCAGTCATCATTTCTCTGTGCAAAACTGGATCAATGTCTTATTCACACCCTGGTTAGTTCTGCCACAGATTTCAAGATCTGCCTTGTTTGTACTTTTCACTTTGGTACAGACGGGTAAGTGAGTGAGCTAGGGGATGTTTTCTTTTTACCTCTTGACAGAGGTAAAAAGCTGTTTTCTGCATAAGCAAGTGCTGACTGCAGCTTCCTAATCATCTTACAGATACAAGAGTGGTATCAAAGGCAAATAAATGACCTACGATATTCCTTTAACTCTGTCTTCAAATGCATTAAAGAAAACTGATCCTTGAAGTGCATCATATTCATTTCCTCCTTTGAACTCACACATTATCTGCCACTGAGATTCAGGACTGATATTCTAACCCATCACCTCTCTCCTATACTTCCTACTGCCTCACCGCCAGCTGTGCTGTCTCTGGCTCATGGTGACAGCTGGAAGAGCAGCGGGTCACATCTGTTAGTGACTTCATCAATCTCTACTTTCATCTCAGCCCATCATACTGCTGATCATTTTCTCCTCCTTTACACCTGCTCTGTTACAGGCCAACCTATTCCCCTGTCATTCTTCTCTTCATTCGTGGTCATTTCCTTGCACATCTCTCTGGTTTGTCTTTTTCACTGTAATAACACCGTTCCTCTGTCACTTCTCACAGCTCTACTACATTCCTGAGATTTCCTCCTCTCAGCCTCGGTGATTATTCTCCAGTTATCTCTTTAATTGGCTTCTAATTGGCTCTGTTTTTTTAATAACATAATTGGCTCTGAATGACAACTGGGAGAGAGACCAGACACTGCAGGAGACTCACTTAGGTGAATGACGAGTTAAATATCACAGGTGGGAAGAGAGCAAAAGTTAAAGATGGTGAGAGTGAGGAAAGGACTGCAGGAAGGAAGAAGCTAAAGCGAGCAGAAGATGAAACCACTTCAAGCTGCCTCAGTTTAGAAATCATGCGTTAGTGAGTCATGGTGCATCGCTCAGCTTTTATAAGACATCAAATAAATTTTATTTGTATGAGAGAAAAAAACTAAATCAGACAAGGCTCAAAAAGCTCACAGACGTGTAAAAACAAAGTGATACACGTGTACTTGGAGGACAGCGTTACAATTGTTTCTGACTTTTGAGTCAAGACATTTATTATTCTCTGTATCTTGTGCAAATGTCCTATTAAACAGCCTAATCCCCAGCTGGATGCTGCAGTTTTTCATTAATTTTAAGTTATTCTAGTGTAAAAGTCTCATTTTTATCTGGTAAGGAGAATGATTAGGAGCCTTGAGGCCACAGTGAGTCTTTCTTGCTTTGGCTCACTTCATTCTTGCATCATCAGGTGAAGGATTTGGCGGGCATAAATGGGCCCTGTTACACAATGTAAGAAAAGCACAGACATATTTTTGACAAATAGCTGAAGATAAAGATCTTTTCTCTTTTTTTGTCTCACTGTTTTTCCTTCATTTTCTTATACTTATTATTATGGATATACTTATCCATATTTAAATGGAAACGTGTTTAGATATTGTTCATAATTTAAAATATCAGCCTCATCTACTGAGATACTGAAGTTAAACTATCTTTCTACAGCATCGAATACATCGCAACTTAGATTTTGTTGATTCCTAAACTACTGTTTGCTCTTGAATGTAAAAAGAAATGCCAGAGTAAAATCAGGTTTCACTCTTGCCTTCTAATTGTGTGCAGTGAGAGTCCATCTAAAGTTAAAGATCTGATAATCAGACATCCTCAGTGCCAAAGCAGATTAAAGCCTCAACATATTGCATTCAAATGTATTCACACAGTTGCTGGTTTTGAGCAGTACATCAGAAAGAAAAGACCTTATAGCTACAATCTAATGAACTGTACTGGAACTAGGAACTAGGAACTGAGGACTAAATAAACTAAGCTTTACATGAAGTTAATATAAACATAACACAAACCAGAGATCACAATGAATAATTAAATAAGCAAAACTTCAAAGTCCAACAAAACTCAAAACACTGGGTAAACTAAACAAATACTGTAGTTCTTTGTGAATCACCTTGTTAGTGCAAAAATACTATTTTATGCCTGTCAAACTGTGTTATCGTTGATGTTTTTCATAGATTCAACTAAAGAAATGAGAACAAATGATGTGCTTTTGTGACAGGCTGCTAATAACAAAGAGTAAAAATACAATTTAAAACTGGTTCTTTGCTAAGTTGCCTGTTATTTGTAGACACAACATGGTTCATACCTTGAGTTAGTTGCCTTTCTTTGTGCTTGTTCAGTGACTTGACAAACAAACAAAAAGAAAGAAAGAAAAAACATTCCTCTGTCAATGGTCAGGTACAAGTAAATGGACTGATTCTTATATAGCACTTTTCTACTCTGCCAGAGCACCCAAAGCGCTTTATACAACATGCCTCATTCACCCAAGTACTTTTTCTATGCTTAAGTGCTTCCTTCCACACAGTCACACCCTGATGGAGAGTATCAGTTTAGGAGGATATTTGGCATACAGACTGGAGCAGCCAGGGATCGAACCACCAACCTTCCAATTAGTAGATGAACTGCTCTACCTACTGAGCTACAGCCAAGACAAGGACTGGACTAAAAATAAGTCAAAAGCAGACAATGTCCAAAGAAACGCCTTAAAAGACTGAAACACCTTCAGAAAGCCTGGAGAACTACTGCTCAAGGCCACTTAAAAAAAAAATTACAAGAAAGTCTGGCTTCCTGGAAGCAAAACGTAAAGAAGGGAGTGGCTCAAGACTTTTGCACAGTAGTGTAAATATTTATAAAGGTGTGATTTTGTGTCATGAATGCATGTCCTGGTTAATGAACGACAAGCCACGCCAGATAAAGCAGATCCTAAATTGCGCAGCTATTAAAATGTTCTAATTAAACTAATTAAACAAATTAGAACTTCTTTATGTATCCACAATATTTCAACAGTGCTAATAAGGCATATGTGATTATAAGTAATTATTTTAATTACCATTTCTCATCATGTAACGTGTATAAAAGAATATTTCAGGATTTTGTTGAGGAATTTGATGTCAAACTGACAGCTTTCAGTAACTGTAGCATTACACAGAGGTTTAGGCAGCATCAGGCAGATATTCAGCCTCGTGTTGTTGAAAGAATAAACTGACTGCTGGTTTGGCTTCTTCATGGGATTTTTTCACAAATGCACCCTTACCTCTTATAGGCATTATGTGTATTAATCTCCACATAAACACACATGCACAGAGATAGATACTAAGCAAAACCACACTTGGCTACATGCATCTTTACACAACTTCCACAACATAAAATCAATATGCACCCTCTGTGGGTTATGTTTACAGTGTGACCGAAGGTCACAGTGGTATCTCCACTGTCTGTTATCTCTGCAGATCACCACTGAAAGCTTAATTAACACACCCAGTTGGGGTGGGAGCCTGACCGTGCCTGCTCTTCTTCTGCTCCCCTCACCATCTACATCTCTCTAACATATTGTCACCCTTCTTCCTCTCTGGTCTTGCTGTCTAACTTCTCCAAAGCACTCTTTAAAAAAATCTGCCCCCCTCACTCTCCCTGCAGCTCATAGCTCAGTGTCAAACTGCTCTCTGTGGATCCCTCTGTCTACATGTTTCAGTCAAACTCAGCCTTCTTCACTTCTCCACTTGAGACAGACTGAAAATTACAGACAGATAAAGAGAGCTATGTTTCTATATCAGGGATACAGACAGACTGTCAGAAGCGGGAAGCAGCAGCAGAACATAAATGAGACAAATGGGAGAGAAATGGCTGCAGCCTGCAGCAATCTTATCCTCCAGAGCTAAAACATCCCATAATTACAGAGTTTTTGAAGTTATACCATGGATTACCCCTGTACTGACTGTCAAACCTCAGATTCAGGAGCTTTAGACTCGGGCACTGAAAAAAGAAAGAGAGAAAAAAAGAAATCTTTGTACTTTTTTTTTAATATAAAAAAACAGATGTTCTGGTTGCTAAAATTTGAGATACAGGAGTAGCTTTGAGACACCAAAAGTGTTTTATATTTTACATTCAATGGTGCACTATTTAGGACTGTCACTTCATAGCATGAAGGTTCCTGGTTCAAATCCATGATATTCCTGTGCCTGTGTGTGCTTGGTCCAGTGATCCGGTTTCCATAGTCAAAAGAGTGGCGATTCTAAATTGACCAGAAATTTTCTTCCTGTGATGGGCTATCTACCTATACAGCCTCCCGTGCCATGACACCTGGGATAGGCAACATCAGACCATTAGATAAGCTTTTAAGAAAATGGATGGATGTACGCTCTGTGGCCTTCTCTTTCCTGGACTATAATGAACACGATACTGAGTCAAAAGCAGACAGGTGATCTGAGGTGGTTTCTCTTCCAGTTTCAGACGATGCTCTTCTGGTGTGTTTTTTGTTTCGTTTACCATATACTAGTATGTGCAACAAATATCGCCACTGCCAATTTAGCCTCCTCAAAGTGGAATCTTAATCACAGGGCATTCAAAAAAAAGTGGCCAGCATACATAAACATAAAGAGCAGCTGCACTGTGACTATCATTGTCATCCTTGAGGAGTCCACTCCCATCAGGACAGAAATGTTTCATCACAGCATGAAGGCGATTCCTTGCAAAAACTTGAATGATTTGAGGTAATGGTTCCTCGCTAGTGGAAGTGGAGCATGAGGAACCAAAGTGGACCAAAAGCATGCCAGAAAAAGTTAGCATGACACAGTCAGAGACCATTCACTGTGGTGGTCACTGATTCCAGTTTATCCTAATTTTTTTTCCTGATTGCTGTGCAGTGGTTAGCAGTGCAGTGGAGTTTTCATGTCTGTGTGGGTTTTCTCCGGGTGCTTCGGCTTCCTCCCACAGTCCAAAGACATGCATGTTAGGTTAACTGGTGATTCTAGGTGTGAATGTGAGCATGAAGGGTTATGTGTTTCTCTGTGTTAGCTCTGCAATGGACTGGTGACCTGTCCAGGGTGTACCCTGCCTCTCGCCTCCAGCCCAACCATGACCATGAACTGGATAAGCAGAAGAGGATGGATGGATTTCTAATTTTTTTCTAATTTGTCACCTCTCTATAGCTACTAAGAACCTGAAAGGAGGAGTTAAACCTTCCTATTAACACACACCTACATAAACATTAAACCTTAAATTAAAAATACTAAAAACTTGGGGTGGTTAAAGTACCTGAGGGACTTGCTGCAATAATAAGATTAGACATTACCTGTCAGCCAATAGCTGGTGAGTACATGAATGAGCCACTGATATGACTGGTAAAGAATGAATGAAGCCGCTGATGCCAATCAGCTACAACAAGCAGGACTTCACCGATCTGCCTGCACTAACACTTTGCAATTTTAGAGACCACTGTAGCAGAGTGTGTGAAAGATAAGATCTCGATTTGCTGGTTAATCTGCATTTCAACTCTTCCCTGTGCTTTGGCTCATGCATAAAATGATCAGACTGTGGACACAAGCAGCTGAGATGGCCTGTTTGGTTGACCTGTGATTAGATGACTGCAAGCTCTGCTAAAAAGATTTTATGAGGATATGCACACATTCAGACGAAGTATTCATTGACTAATTACTCATTTATTACCAATATTTACATAATGTATGTGCATTCTGATTGCCTTTGCTCTTGTTTCTCCAAAATCTGTGCCAGTGTCACACAAACTTGTTTCTAAGCTCACAAACATCTGGCAGAGTGTGCACTTCACAACATTTAAATTTACATGAAGTTATTCTTAATGGAGAAATCTAAATGCTAACGCAGGAGGTGGGTGGAGAGGTGGAGGGAGTTAAACAGTTGAGACGTAGGCAGTGGCCGCATGAAAGCATCACTGAGCACAATGAATGAACTCACATTGATCCACATGCTGCCGAGCTGCATGACTTAGTCATTGTGGTTATATGACTTCCACACCTATATATTTACCAAAGATTTAAGATGCCAAATACAATATTTCCATCATATGTTTGTGAAGATGGCTGCTGCTTCGGCTTGTACTCCCAGCACATGTGCATGACATGCACTGGGAAACATACTCCCAAATGTATGCATAGTGCAGATACAGTGGGGGAAATATTTATTTTATCCCCTGTTGAATTTGAAAGTTTGTTCACAAAGAAATGAACAGTGTCTAATTTTTATGGCAGTTTCATTTTAATGGAGAGAGACAGAATATCAACCAGAAATCCAGAAAAAACATATTGCATAAAAGAACACTGATTTGCATGTCATTGAGTGAAATAGGTATTTGATCTCCTACAACCCAGCCAGAATTCTGACTCCCACAGGTTGGCTGTGTGCTCATGTAGGACACAGATATCAATCAATTATTCAATCAATTACAGATCCTCCTGATCTGCATTTGATCGAATCTGTATAAAGCACACCTCTCCACAGAATCCATTTCTTCCATTCCAACCTCTTCACCACCATGGGTAAGACCAAAGAGCTGTCAAAGGGCATCAGGGACAAGACTGTAGACCTGCACGAGGCTGGAATGGGCTACCAGACCATCAGCAAGAAGCTTGGTGAGAAGGTGACAACTGTTGGTGCGATTATTGGAAATGGAAAAAATATAAAATAACCATCGATGACCCTCGGTCTGCAGCTCCACGCAAGAACTTCTCTCATGGGGTGAGGATGACCATGAGAAAGATGGTGGATCAGCCCAAAACTCCACAGGGGGAGCTTGTTAATGATCTGAAGGCAGTTGGGACCACAGTCACCAATAACACCATTGGTAACAGTACGCTGTAATGGATTGAAATCTTACATGTAAATGATTCAGAGAAGACTTGGGAGAAAGTGCTGTGGTCAGATGAAACCACAATCAAGCTCTTTGGCATCAACTCAACCCGCCGTGTTTTTAGGAAAGAGAAATGCTGAGTATGACCCAAAGAACACCATCCCCACAGTCAAGCATGGAGGTGGAAACATTATGCTTTGGGGCTGGTTTTCTGCTAAAGGTACAGGACGACTTCACTGCATTGAGGAGCCAATGGATGGGGCCATGTACCGTAAAATCTTGGACAAGAGTCTCCTTCCCTCAGCCAGAACAGTGAAGAGGAGTCGTTGATGGGTCGTCCAGCATAACAATGACCCAAAACATGCCGCCATGCAAATCAATTTATAACTTTTATGTAATGTATTTTTTCTGGATTTTTGGTGGATATTCTGTCTCTCTCCATTAAAATGAAGCTACCATAAAAATTAGAGACTGTTCATTTCTTTGTAAGTGAGCAAACTTACAAATTCAGCAGGGGATCAAATAATGATCCCCTGCTGATACACAAGCTCAGTGCATTCAGTGCCTGTCATGCACACGAGGAAAGAAATACATTAAAATATCAATGTTATTCAGAGTTGGAAAAGTAGAGCACTGGTGTGATATGTTGAATCAATAAAGACTTTTTCAAATGAAATAAAATTCAGAACGATTTATGCCACACCAGCAACAGCATCAACAGTTATAAATCATAACAACAAACCCCAGAGAAGACAAACGGCATGAGATTGATTACAGCGCTCCAAAAAACCAGCACGATTAGATTCAAAACCACAAGAGGAAAAATACTGGGGCATGTTGTGGAGTAGCAAATGACCTGTACTGGCAAGTCATTAGCCTTCAGTGAACCTGATAATGTGTGAATTGGAAAAATGGTGACAGTGAAAGAAAAAAAAAAGGAGAAGGAAGGATCTGGACTATGAGAGAAACAAACCTGTTCAAAGAATTCATCCATAAAGCCTTTCTCCATCCCCACAGCGACTTCATCCTCCTCCTCAGTCGTCTCCTTCCCCTGGAAACACACACACACACACAGAGAGAACGAGAGAAATGATCTGAAACAGCTAAAAGATTAAGTAATAAAGATAGTCCATAATTATTCCAAAAAACCCTAAAACACATGTAAACATAATTTCTATTAACAACAACATTGGTGATGACTGGAACGGACCATGTTAGGTTGTTTTTGCATAATTCAAGGTTACGTGGAACAGCTACAACACCACCCCCCACCACCTCTCCACACATCACCTGATTAGAAACAAGGAGCACACACTTTTAATTAGAATCACAGGTCGAGTCATTAGCAAGCCATTAATGAATTAGAACCTACGGGCAGCGAAAACCTTCTGCACACCTCTGTCTTCACACATGCATACATAATCATGCACAGATACATATAACCACTTCAGCTTAAAGGAATAGATAAATATTTTGATACCACTCCTATATCTGTATAGTAAACAGACTAAATCATGCAACAGGTTAGACTGGAATCAGGGGAAACCAGCTGTTGTGGCTGCGTTCAAATGGTAAATAAATCCGCCCAGCAGTTCTCTAAATTTACATTTGACTTAAAAAATGTACAATTATTGTATTTCCTAAATATCCAACTATAATTTTAAAGCTTATTTTGGAAAAAAAAACAACGGCGTTACTCAAAGAAAAAAAAAATCACAAAAGTGGAACCTGCTCAAACTCTCAAAATGTCTGACTCTTCTTGTAATAACAGTTATTTTCCGCTGTTACTGAGATACATTTACGTCACTGTCTGAACATTTTCAGTGACTAAATCAAAGCTTGGAAGCAAAAACACAAAAACAAAAACAAAAAGTTCAAACTCCTCAAACTTTTCACCATCTAGCCTATGATTCATTCTGAAATACATGCTTCTAATCACATATCAGCCATTATACTGCATTAGTGGGATCTCATGTGGCCTCATCTCATTCATCACTGCCACTGTCAAACTAATTTGGTTCCCCATTAGTGGCCTATGAGATCCATTTGCTTATCAAGGCTGTGAGGACAGAGTGCAGTTTTCAGCTTCTTTTGCCTGAAATGACTCCTTATTCTTATCCCAGAATTTCCAAACAGCAGCCAGAGAGTCTTGAATTATGCAAATGACGCATCCCAGTATGTGTTGAAATTATGACTTTATTTCCTCTCAAACCTAAAGCCAACTACAGCCCCCTGCCTCCAACTATGTTTTCTTTTAAAATCATCACCGAACAAAAGGCAAAAATTCCTGAAGACTTGTTTGTCGCAAATGACGGGATTTTCATGGACTGCGGGGGGACGTTGGTGTACAGACTACTGATGAAAGGAGACTTCCTTAAAAAAAAAAAAAAAAAAGCTGTCACAAAAATACAAACATTTCCCCAGGAGAGAACCTAAAACTTCCATTACATCCAGTAAATATTTAAAAACCTCAGTGGATCATATCCAGATATTATTTATGCTCTTCATGTGTATGGGCAGTTAGCCAGGTTCAACCAGACAGAGAAACAAATGTGCATGCATTACAGGCATCAGGAGGCAGAAAGCTCAGGAAACTTTTGCATCAAGTGAGGTGGGTGATCAATTTCCAACAGAAGGAATGAGCTACTTATCCCTCTTCAACTGTTTAACAATGGATCAGCAGGATGCAGATAGACATTATATTTAATTGACATAGATTTGTGCTGCTGATATTACCATACATTTATACAGTATGCATAGTATGCATAGTATACTCTCACAGCCACTTTATTAGGTACACCTTGTTAGTACACCTTAATAGATTGGACCCCCTTTGGTCTTCAGAGCTGCCTTAATTCTTTGTTGCACAGAATCAACAAGGTGCTGGAAACATTCCTCAGAGATTCTGTTCCATGTTAACATGATAGCATCACACAGTTGCTGCAGATTTGTCGGCTGCATCCATGATGCAAAACTCCTGTCCCACCACATCCCAAAGTGGTGGTGATTAAATGATGCTCAGCTGATACTAAGGGGCCCAAAGTGTGCCAAGAAAATATCCTCCACACCATTACACCACCAGCAGTCTGGACTGTTGATACAAAGCAGGATGGATCATGTTGTTTACACCATATTCTGACCCCACATCCGAATGCTGCAGCAGAAATCAGGACTCACCAGACCAGGCAACGTTTTCCAATCTTCTTTTTTCCTATTTTGGTGAACCTGGGTGAACTGTAGCCTCAGTTTCCTGTTCTTAACTGACAGGAGTTTCAGCTGCTGTGGTCTTCTGCTGCCGTAGCCCATCTCCTTCAAGGTTCAACATGTTGTGCATTTAAAGATCCTCTTCTGCACCTTACCTCTACCTTGATTGCAATGAGTGGTTTTTTGAGTTACTGTTGACTTCTTATCAGCAGTCTGGCCATTCTCCTCTGACCTCTGGCATCAACAACGCACTTTCACCCAGAGAACTGCCGCTCACCGAATATTTTCTCTTTTTCAGACAGTTCTCTGTAAATATTCTAACACTAACAACCATGCCATGTTCAAAGTCACTTAAATCACCTTTCTTCTCCATTCTGCTGCTCAGTTTGAACTTCCTCAGGTTGTCTTGACCATCTCTACATGGCTAAATGAACTGAATCACTGCCATATGATTAGCTGATTAGATATTTGTGCTAATGAGCGGTTGAACAGGTGTACCTAATAAAGTGCCCATTGAGTGTAAATGCCCATATATGGTGGCACTGTAAAATGTAACTGTATTAAATGTCTTCTCAGATGCCATTTCTCTTTGAAGAGTTTTAAAATGTGATATGCTGACACAGAGTGGGAGAAGGGGAGGGGACATAAGGAAACGGAGAAGAACCAAGCAAGAGGAAACAGTTCCTGAGAAAATGCTTGTGAGGACAGACTTTAGCAAGAGAGGCAAAGTGAGAGGAGTACAGTGACACTGTTATCAGGGTAATATCTAAACCCACTCAAACTAATGCAACAAAAAAAAATTCTGTTTGCTATTCTCTATATACACCCTATATATTTACTATAGCTACAGTAAATCACTAACAAACTAGAATAAGTATAATAAAGGTAAGAGTCCAATTCGAGAGCTCATCTTTAATGTGTTGGTATGGCACTGATGTGCATTCAGGGAGCTGCAGACTTTCAGAAGCAGCCAGTGTAGAGGCGACAGCAGCAGCAGCAGGAGGCAGAGGAGGAGAACAAGCAGGGAATAGAATAGGCTCAGAGCACCAGTACTGTGTTCAGCCTCCACAGAGAGATGCTGTATCTCCCACAGAGAGAGGAGGGCTTTGGTCTGGTTTTACTTTGTGTGGTCAGGAGGAGAGAAGACCAAGTAGTGTACCTCAAACGCCCTCCTCCCACCAGATCTGAAGCTCCTGATGAGGCACAAAGAGGCTGGGAGAGGCCTTTAGTGCTGCGCTCTTGACTGAGCCTACAGACTTGACTATCCACACAACAGATGCTCTGAGCCAGACACACAAACATGCATGCACACTGCAGCTAGTACACTGGCAATATACAACAGAGGGTAAACACACAGAGAGAATGAGCTCCATATACAAGCTGGTCCCCCATTAGACCAGAACCTTTGAATGCTTGCTGCCTCTGGGGCTCACACTTGGGTGAAACTCCCCAATGGTGGTGTACTCAAGTAGTGGCCTGATTATGGTGTTTATTAGATTAGAGAGTTGATCCGGGCAGCATGCCAGCAAGATATCTCTCTATGAAGACAAAAGTGCCTGCACAGACACAGGAGGAGGAAGAAATGTAGTCCAAGTGTGAGGGAGGGAGAGATAAAACAGGCACAGTGAGCAGGCTGCAAGAATCACAGTTTATATCAGCAAGGTAAAAAAGAGAAGGAGAAACAGGGCAACATAACAATTACTGAAAGCTGTTAAAGTACATTAACATGTGCAACAAAAAGCCGTGGAGGCAATAAGTGTGTTGATGTATAAGCAATCGGATTTGATAAAGAGGGTGGGGGGAATAAAATATGCTTCCAAGCCTCAGACTCTTTTCAAGGTTTTCTGTGAAAATAAGCTGAGTAAGAGTAGTGAGAGACAGTTCAAGTAGACACCCATGTGGGCAGTACTTTATTGTCCTTTTGTGTTTCCATATTAAAGCAGACCTGTTTCCTGCATCTTTGTATTACAGCCAAATCAAGCAGCTTCCTGCAGTCCCATTAGAAATGACTCATAAAAATCTGTGTCAGCTGCACAGAGGAATACTGAGTGTATAACCAGATTTATTATCCCAATGCAGCTAGGTAACATTCATTATAGATGTGCGCTCACTCAGACACACACAAACCTTTGATTATTTATTCATTTTCCTACAGTAGACAAACACAAAGCAAGAAACAACAAAAACTGAACTATATGGCAGATGATTTGTGCTCAATTTGCAAAGCACATTGAGGATATTCACAGGATATCTAAAAGTATTTAAGGCAAAGGAGGAATAAAGAGAACCAGGATTTTCAAACTACAGTCTTACAGCAAGCTTTGCATGGGCTCAAGTGGCATAGATTTTGTCAGAGTGTACGCAAGACTCTGTATTAAAGTCCTTCACCCTACACTTCACTACAAAAGGACCTAATGTGCATGTGTCCCTCTGGGGTCCACGTGGACTGGGAATTAGTTTTGTATTTTTCATTAGCTTTTGGTTTCAGCTAGTTTCCAGAGTGTGTTTGCTCATTTTAGTCTATTTAAATAAAAAGTTTTATTTTTATTAGTTTCAGTGTTACCTTTCTTGTTTTTTTTTCTTAATCAATATGGGTGCCCCCATATTAAGTAAGAAACAACCTTAGAGAACCTACACAGACACTTAGAACTTACCTTAGAACAGGGGTGTCAGGGACCCTGACACCCCTGTTCTAAGGTTTAAAACTCAAACTGGTCCCCACAGAGATAAACACTGAATAGCACACATTTACACAGCTATGGTCCGTACTCGCTCAAGCCCTCGAGACATTCATCGCTTAAATGCTGAGATCTGTGCTCTGCTTATATGCATTCAGGAACAGCTACCAGCAAAATTAGCGACTGAAAATTAATTTTCACTTGAGTTTAAAGCAGACGCTCATACCCAGAATTACTTTGTTATGTGGGCACAGGTTTAATTACATTTATCTGTCACTAGAACAACCGGCGCAGGATTCGAGTGTAAGTAAAAATATATTTAGAGCAAACACATGCACTGATCAGCCACAACATTAAAACCACTTCATCTGCCTAATACTGTGAAGGTTCCTCTTATCCCACAGTAAACAGCTCTAACTGGTCAGGGCATGAACATGTGACTGTAAAGTCAGCAGATCCTTTGGGTCCTACTGTTTGCGGGCATGTTCCGGTGCCTGCTTCATTGAGTCAGGATCTGGGGGAATTTGGAGGCCGAGTCAACATCTTGGGCTCTTTGTCATATTCCTCGAGATGTTGTTGAGGAGTTGTTGCAGTGTGGCGGGGCACAATGTCATAATGGAAGATACGGCTGCTGTCAGGGACTGCCATTGCCATGGGGGTTGTGCAATAGAGGGTTTTTATGTCATGCTATGTGACAAAGTAACATACACATTAGGGCCAAAGTTTTCCCAGCAGACCATTGCATTGTGACCAGATGACAGATGTTAACTACTTCACCTAGGGCTAAGAGATTAATCACATTTGAATTTCAGTTATTTGGCTTACAACTGTATTCTGAAGACAGAAATTAATCAGGATAAAATATAACTTTTTTGCATCTATTTTTGTTACAAAGCTCATTTTTTTCCTTTATCTTGTGTTATACATTTGGCCTCAGTTGCTTGCCTGTGGGTGCCATGCATCCTTTTAAAACCTGCAAATCCACTGCCACCTGGGCCTGTCTTTGTCCCTGTCTGCACCGGCAGATGTCCTGCGGTGGAGGCAGGCTAGCAGGAACTGGCAGTTGCCCTTGCAAGACAGGCTTTATGATCAAAAACAACCCACTAATCAGGGCCTAACTCCATATTCCCGTGTCCCACACAACCTCTTTTTTTCCATTTATTTATTTTTATTTTATTTTAATTATATTAAAAGTTAAAGAAATCTGCTGTGAAGTGATCTTATTAAATTCAGTAAGTGCAGGACATCTGGTAAGTTGAATATTCATGTTAAATAATCAAAATTACAATACTGACCAAAATAACTGTTATTATGATTTGTGCCAAAAATCGAACAGCCTTACCGTCACCTGTAAGTTTTGATGTTGTGGCTCATCAGCAAATAATCAGGCTGTGTGGATGCTTAATGAACTGGAAGAGTTATGGGCTGGTACGACACAGAGCTTACAGAGTTTTGCAGACCATTGACTACATGTTGTAGCTGTGGATTGTCACCAGGGAGCAGAGTAAGAAATATGTAAACCCACTGGTCTGTGGGCTACTGGTGCTTGTGTTTTTGTTGTTGTTGGTTAGCTTAGTGCCTTCTACATAAAAATACAAAATTATAATAGACAAAGAATTTCACTGTAGTGACACAAAACTGACTATTCTTCACATGCTGCTTTTTTGATCTTTGATCATTTTTTTCTGGGTGCTGTCGCACCATTACTGGTCACACCAATTTTTCAACCAATCAGTGACATTTCTATTTTCACAATAAAAGAATGAAAAAAGTGGCATAGCACTGTTGGTACACAGATGATGCTGACACATCGAAACTACAATCAGACAAACCTCAATGACTGATTGGTCCACTGGTTGGCTAACTGAGTGACTGTCAGAGCGAATGACCGGCTGATGGAAGAGTAGGATACAGCATAGGGCTATCGAGACAGGATAATTACACAACCATGGAGCATTGCGGGTGATGAGAGGACGCAGGAAGTGATAGACTGAGCCAGGAGAAGAG
This sequence comes from Heterochromis multidens, assembly GCA_015108495.1. Taxonomy (NCBI): domain Eukaryota; kingdom Metazoa; phylum Chordata; class Actinopteri; order Cichliformes; family Cichlidae; genus Heterochromis; species Heterochromis multidens. The sequence goes on along the minus strand of VUQS01067481.1, from coordinate 747 downwards.
CGGCCAACTGTAAAATTAATTCAGTTCTTTTCACAATAGTGTTCTCTCTTCTCTCATACAAAACCAGGAGCAAAGAAAATCAACAAGTCTCCATCTTTAAGGGTATACACTAATGGCAAGTGTGAATTTCAGTAGATGCAGTCAGCTGGAAAAAACAATGTGGTTCATTTTTACATGTATACTGGCTGGTCCATGCACTCCTGCTGGTAATGTACTAAAAAAATACAGCTCAATACTGCGTTGATCTGAAGATATGAATCTAAGGATGTGATTTACAGTTTTGGCTTTGAGTAAAAAATACTGTCACAGAGAAGAACATCTAGTGTTCTCTGTTGTCAAACCATCTGAGTTCAGTATTTCTATCTACAGGGTGGGCCATTTATATGGATACACCGTAATAACATGGGAATGGTTGGTGATATTAAAGTCCTGTTTGTGGCACATTAGTATATGTGAGGGGGCAAACTCCCCAAGATGGGTGGTGACCATGGTGGCCATTTAGAAGTCGGCCATCTTGGATACAACTTTTGTTTTTTCAATAGGAAGAGGGCCATGTGACACATCAAACTTATTGGTAATGTCACAAGAAAAACAATGGTGTGCTTGGTTTCAACGTAACTTTATTCTTTCATGAGTTATTTACAAGTTGCTCTTTGTTCACAGCCATTGACATGTCGAAGAGGTTAACACGTGAGGAGCGGATCGAAATCGTGTTGATATCTGGTGAACGCAGTAACCGGGTCATTG
>VUQS01067479.1:0-10005 GCA_015108495.1 Heterochromis multidens | reverse complement strand
CTCTTTTTTATATATATATATATATTGAAAAATGAAAAGGATTCAGTAATTTTTTGCCTTTTATCCTTCTAATGTAGTTTTTTTTTTTTTTTTTTTTTTTTTTTTTTTTTTTTTTTTTTTTTATGTCTTTCCTTTGTCTCATGCCTACCACTCAGCACTGCCTGCAGACTGCCTGTTTGTGCAGATGTCTCGTCCTTATCAGTTTAGGCTTCTAAATTTCTGTCAGCGACGATGGGCCCCCGTGTGTCCTCCCTCTGTTTGATGGATCATACTCTCTCAGAGGCGCTGCAGTGGCAGGGATTCTGGAGCGGAAGCTGCTCTGATGTTTAATTCATCTGTTTGTCCTAATTCATGAAAATCCTGGTCACTGGCCACCACTGGTGTAAACAACCAATCGGCTCAGGCGTGCAGGTCTTGTCACTGTTTAATAATTCAGACATGATGCACTTATAGATTTTCTACGAAAGAATCTCGGCCTTCATGCATAATGAATTATCAAGAGCGTGATAGCTGGGCACAGTTTCTCAACCCAACAAGTCCTTTTGTGAGCTTCTCAGCCTATTTGTATAAACAAGTGCCCCCAGCACTATAAAAATAGAACATGCTGTTGTTGTTTTGTAAAGATTGTTCAAGTTTTTTGTAAAGAACAAATAAATAAGATTTAAAGTTACTCAAACTCAGCTGAGGCTTAGATACCTAGACTTTTCATCCACATAGCTGGATCCTAAAATGTACTCTTTACCTTTAGTTAGAAAAACCTCAACCATAATCCGCACATTTAGAGATGAGTATGACATCTTTTCAGAAGTGAATCACAAAAACAATCTCCAGCGCCCCCTGGTGGTTGGTTGTAGTAAAGGTGATAGCCACTCTTCACCTTCACATAACCAGATGATGCATGAACCACACACCTTAAATACATGTAGTTTCTGACCTATTAAATGCTCGTCATCATGTTGATGTTTATTCTGGTGTTTGTTTCATTGGTTCTTTGATGCTATAAAAAGGATGCACGCAGGGCCCTGATTGACAGCTGCTCTGAATAAAGTAATCACAGAGGTACCTGCAGACCTCAGTTTAGGAGTTTTACAAAGGAACATCACAAGACTGTTCCTTTCCTTAACTCTGTGATTTGTCATCTCTTTCAAAACACAAAGTCACCTAGATGATAAGAAAAGTTTAACTGGTAAGTTTGTCATTTGGGCCAATCAGGAGCTGGGATCCCAACAACACACACAATGCTCTCCATAATGTTTGGGACAAAAACACTACTTTTGTAGTTTTGTCTCCGTACATCACCACAGTGGATTGTAAATCAAACAATCAATATGTGATTGAAGTGCAGACTTTCAGCTTTAATTCAAGGGGTTTTGCAAATATTTTGCATTAACTGTTTAAGAATTACAGCCATTTTTATACAGAGTTCCATTTTCAGAGGTTCAAAATTATTAAGACAAACTAACATAAATGTTAATATAAAGATTATTTTTAATACTTGGATGAAAATACTTTGCAGCCAATGTCTGCCTGAACCCATGGACATCACCAAAAGTTGTGTTCCTCTCTTAAACCTTTACTGCATCACCTTCTGCTGCTGCTTGTTTGTTGGTCTTTCTGCCCTCAGTTTTACATTTAATAACTGAAAAGCTGCTCTGTTGGGCTGAGATCAGGCGACTGACTTGGCCATTGAAGAATATCCCATTTCTTTGCCTTGAGAAACTGTTGGGTTGCTTTTGCAGTATGCTTTGGGTCATTATCCATTTGCACTGTGAAGCTCTGTCTGATCAGTCTTTCAGCATTTGGCTGAATCAGCGAGTATAGCTCTGTTCACTTCACAATTCATCCTGCTATTTCTATCAGCAGTCACATCATCAATAAACACTAGTGACCCAGTTCCACTGGAAGTCATATGTACCCATGCCATAACACTGCCTCCACAATGTTAGATAATGTGGTAATGCTTGGCTCATCAGCTGTATCTCTCCTCCTCCATACTTTTCTCTTCCCATCTTTTTGGTACAAGTTAATCTTGGTTTCGTGTGTCCAAAGAGTTTGTTCAGAACTGTGCAGACTCTTTTAGATGTTTTCTGGCAAAGTCTAATCTGACCTTCTTGGTCTTGAGTGTAATCAGTGGTTTTCACCTTGTTTTAAACCCTCTGTATTTTCATTCACAAAGGTGTCTTTAGATTGACAGTGATACACCTGATTGTTTTTCTTAACAATGGACATCTGTCTTTAGTTGTCTTCTGTGGTCTTTCAGTCCTTTTGCTGTTGCTGAGCTAGTCAGTGCACTCCTTTTTTGATGTAAGGAAATGTACCATATTGTTGATTTGGCCACTTCTAAAGTTTTTGCTGGCTCTCTGATAGTTTTTTGGGGTTTTTCAGCCTACCAATGGCCTCCCTCTATTGCACTAACATCTCTTTGGGCCTCATATTAAATTATAGTGAAAAGCATAAAATACAAATTCAACACTTTGAATCAACTTCAAATATTGTGTCTGCTTCATTTGTCATTTGTCTACTCCCCAGTCAATGCTGCCCATTTCTGTGACATTTTAGCTTCACTCTTGTATGGTGGGAAGAAGTGTGTCATTCACCTTTATGTACAGTCTGTGTTCCATATGAAATAACCCTGATGACATCACAATGAAATCTTCATCTTACTTTCTAAAACTTTGGGTACCCCACAATACTATAAGAAGTTATCAACCTGTTCTTACAGGCTGAGTTGTACTAATCCTGACACATAAACTGAGCTTCTTGTGTAAAACGTTTTACACAAAATGAACTGCTCCTTCAGCCATGATGGGCCCCAAAGGATAGGAAACTTTCTTAGTCCATAGTTGTCCATTTTTTAAACATCCATTAAAAGTCCCAGTGACATTCTGTAATTTGGGATATACTGTATGTGTATATTCTACCTTCTACCTGACAGCCATCTCGTGCTCTTCAGGTAGAATTCAGGTTTAAGGCACTTTTGCATTGGTTTCATTTTTCCATGAGCTATGTCCAGATGGTTTTGGCCTTTATGGATCATTTCACCTTTCACAACATACTATATAGTGGATTTTTTTTTTTTTTTTCTATAACTCATCCATTTGGATGCTGGAGTTAGGGGTGTGGCTGCGTTGATGGACAGGTGTCTTGACACAGGCAGCTGTAGTCGATTACGGTCTGCTATGCCTCACCTCTGCCAGTCTGAGTAAATGAAGTGGTCCTCTCCTCCTTGTTTGGGTCTTTTGAAACACTGACAAATAATAGCGCCTGCTGTGTGAAACAGACCATGGAAGAAGTTTGTGCTTCACTTTTGGTGAGTGATTTGGTTATTTTATTAGTCCGTTACTTAGAACTAATGAGCAGGTATCTGTGTGTGCTGTGCCTGTACATTTTATAGATGCGGCTTGCTAAAAAAGCTTGCTAGCATTAGCTAATAACTAGCACTCCCACCTCTTTGTCCAGTTATGATCACTTCTGGCTCCAAAAACAGCATGGTTGCATCCAAAAAAATAATGTTAAGGTTCCAAAACACGAAGTCTAAAACCAGTAGGCGATGTAACAGTAGCTATGTCCATCGTTTATATACAGTCTATGGCATGGTCCAGCCCACAGCCACCTATGTTGCCGAGTTTAATGAGAGGTGAAACAGATTGTGAAAGTGAATAGATGTTCACATTGAGTATCAAAAATAAATCCCATACTGAGAGTGAGGCTGTAATAATGATATGTAATACAGGCTGCTCTATTGTCTGATGAGACAGGCAGTGTCTTCCCAGGTGCTTCTTGCCACTAGGACATAGCAAAGCATCAGAAAAGTCTGCTCACTGACTACAGCCCTGTGATGAAGAGGTAAATGCCAAACTGATGAAAGCATGCACAGCTGCACCACGATAACAGCCAATTTCTTTCTAAAAGTAGACTAAGAGACATTTTGGAGGAACTGGTGTGAATCTTCCTACCTTATCATTGTGAAGATGACCTTTCCCAGGGTAACTTTACTTTGTAGCCTGTGGGATTCCAGCTTCTAGGACAGAGGGTAGATACTGGTAAACTCATCACTAACGGTGCATTAAATGTTTGTTCCATGTTCTTAGCAACTATTACCTATAGTTTTAAACAGGAGGTTTTCCTTTTCAAATGAGGTGGCATGTGGGGACCTAGAACCAGTCATTGGGTGGGGGTCTTTGTGTTGAGTTCACTTTCACAAAGTAAAGTAGTAGAACTGGTAGGCACTGAACCAAATAACTGTGAGGCCACGACAGGAGTCCATTCTTCAGATTTTTTTTTAAAAAGTTTTGTTTTGCATTAAACTGAACAGAATAGCTTTCAGAGTGTGTGTGTGAATGTTAGACAAAGCATTTAGGTATAGAATCAAAGCTCTGTGTGAATATGTGTGTGATTGGGCGCTCAATTAGAGTAGAAAAGCGCTTATATAAGTACCAGTCCATTTACCCCTTTCCCTGGTTTTACTAAGTTATATTGACACTGATACTATATAATCTGAGCCATATTTAGATTTTTGAGAAATGTAATTTGTAACTCTACCCAGTGTTTTATCATTAAAAAGCAGGTTGGTCAGCTTTCAGGTCAGAAAGCAGCCCTGATGGCTATAACATTATCTTGTACTCATAAATATACATTGATTAGTGTGTAATTACGTCTTCCAACAAATTTATGCTTTCTCATTAACTTAGAATTAATTCATTAAAAATACATACAGTAGGAGCGGGTGGTGGTTAGTGGAATCCGCCATGTTTCCCCGCTATCTTGAATACAGTGACTGAGATGGCCCGAGATGGCCATTCCGCCTAATCGTGTTTTATGTATGTGGCTAGAGACTGGCTACATACATAGTACGCCTTATAAGTTACTTTTAATTTAAAGATCACAAATAGCTCTTTCAAACTATATCTGACCGTTTAACATTTGTACACGTATATTGTCATTATCTCTTTCTCATTATGTCTTTCTCCACCACTGCTCTCTCTCCTCCCTCATTTCCACCTCATCCTCTTCCTCCTCACCTCAAGCCTCGTCTCCTGAACTGAAGTCAGGGCTCTAACACATAAAAACGTGCATAAACAGGCTTTTTTATTCTCGATATTGTCGCAGTTACTTATTGTCCCTAGATTAGACATGCAACCCTCCCTTCTCCAGAGAGCTGAGCTACAGTGGCCACCATAGCTAGGATTATACACTTGAATTGTGAGGGGTAAGAAAACAGAATTCAGTTGACTGCAATTTGCAATCTACTGACATCTAGTAGTGAGATTTTACACACTGTACCTTTAAAAAAAAAAAAAAACAAAAAAAAAAACATTACACCAATTTACCATTTCAACCAAAGCATGACCCCTAAAAGTGCCCTAATGCATGCCTGATGAATATTAACCCTGCTGATATTTCTATATCATTGATCTCTGAGTGATCGTTTTGTTTTGTTTTTTTATGTCTACAAACACACCAGGTCCTCATAGTGTGGCTTAGATCTTATGTGATTAGTGAACACATTTGTCTGGAGTCTCATCACGCTGAACACGTACAAAAGTTTTCTCATCCTGTGTCTTTCTCATATGTGGGCAGCACTCTCGACCCTCAGGAGAAACCATGTGTTTTCCAGCCCATTAGTCACTGCCAACTGGCAGGATGGAGTTCTTATCACGTTTATTGATCAGCATGGGAAAAGATTGGAGTTCTGTGTGTGTGTGTTTATGTGTGAAAGGTAGCCAAAGAGGGCTCTGTTACCCCAGTCAGACACAACAAAGCCTCAAACCAGCTTTAGCTGCACAGTAAAACCAAAATCTGATCATTAAAGCTGCTGGTGCCTCTTGACAAAAACTAACTGCACAAAACAATGCACCAGAAGTGTTCTGCCAAAGTTCTCAAGTGTCCCTGGTGTTTGCAGATTATTGATAAAAAAATCATTCCAAAATATTCAGCAGCACCATAAGCAGTAGTTTATTGAAATGTTTTGTAATTCAGTGGAAGTGAACAAGCAGTTCTTCAATTGTATTTTACAGTCATTGCTGAATGAACATCGCACTGATGAAAGAGTATTAGTTTCAAGTGGTTGTTCATTCATCATGTTACAGTTATGTGTCCTGATAATAAAAACAGGGGAGCCCCTAATAATACAGATCATTACTTACGATGTAATTTCCTGAGCTGTGGCTCAGCTTTGGTCCCTGGCTCATCCAGTCATGTCATGTTGTAGGAGTTACCCAGCAGACTGAAAAAAAGGCACACAAATTATTCAATTCAATTCAATTCAGTTTTATTTATATAGCACCAAGTCACAACAAAAGTCGCCTTGAGGTGCTTTATATTGTAAGGTAAAGACCCTACCTAATAACTTATAATGTAAGTATTTTTGAAGTAATGTTTACCTTTGGAGAAGACCTTTCTTATGTTGTAATTACACATTATCTTTAGTGTGCAGGCTGTATCATAAGAGTATCATAACTGCCCCTTCTTACACTGTAATTGCATATTTTTTGGGGGTACTTACAGTACATTTACGAGACAGAAAATAATTTATATCTTCTGTCTTTTAAAATACCTTGTGGGTAACTTATGTACTAAAATAAAAGCAGTATGATTTGTTTCTCCTTTTCTTTAAAACTGGCACTCATTATTATCTAGATTTTAAGTGTCATTAGGAACAGGTAAGAAATACTATCAATAATACCAGTATTACACCAGTTCAGAAGAATTACAGGGTAATGTTGGTAATTTACACTATGAGTCATGGGCTCTATTAGGAATTACAGTATAATTATTATTTTCAGAGGAATGTTTATTTTAGTTTTTGTTTGTTTGTGATGCCACTTAATACTGGCGTATGAATCATTCAAGCATAAAAAAGGCATCAAACTCAAGGGATGAACCAGTGTTGTGTCTACACAGATGACTTAGCAAAGAACCAATTTTAAATTGTATCTTTAGGCACTTTGTTACTAGCAGCCTGTCACAAAAACACATCATTTCTTCCCATTTCTTTAGTGGAATCTATGAAAAATGCCAAAGATAACACAGTTTGACAGATATAAAATAGTATTTTTGGACCGACATGGCGATTCAAAAAAAGTTATTAGCCGAAAACCTGGCATAGCTCAGCATGGTGTGCAGTGTGTGCTTAAAAAATGAGGAAACTGGACAAGTGGAGGACAAAAGAAGAAGTGCCAGGCCTAAAAGCTATCTACAGCAGATGAACTGTATCTCAAAGTCATGTACTTACGAAATAATAAACAAAAATCCAGCAGATACCTGACACAGGACCTGAGGGGAGCATCTGGCCCTTTAGTTGGTCCATCTACTGTTTGCTGAAGCCTCATCAGAAATGCTCATTTTTAAGGAAGGAAAGCAGGGAGAAAAGGCTAAGGTATGTCAAATTAGCTTATTATTAATATCAGCGACAACAGATATGGAGTGATGGATCAAAATTTGAAATTTTTGGGTTAATTCGTTGCCAATATGCACAGAAGATCTTCTTAACAGAGAATGGAACAAAACGCAGACAACATTCAAAGAGCTTTAAATGTCCTTCAAGAAGCCCGGAGAACTATTCCTGAAAAATACTTAAAGAAATCACAAGAGAGTTCAGGCTGTGTTGGAGAATAAAGGTGGTCATACCAAATATTGACTGTCAAGCTTGTTAGAATTGCCTTATATACTGTATTTCCATTTATGTTTGAACAGGTTCCAATAAATCACTGCACCTATTTCTCATTTTCCTAGCAAAATATAAAGAAATTAGGGGTGGCTCAAGACTTATGTATTTATATATGCACACATAGAATATATTAGAAGAGACAATCCCTTTGTTGTGGTTTGAAGAAACTATTGAATTATAACTACTTCTGGTATAGCAAACTAGGCCAACACTTATCTGCTTTATTTCCACTTCTTATTCCAAGGCATGATCTGCTTCTATGTGTCTTTTAAAGACAGTAATTAAAAGAAACTTAAGGGAGAGACAAAATGTGTTTTCTGTTATTTATGCTTATATTCTTTCATTCTCCCTTTGCTCAAATCTGTGGGGGAGTGCAGGAGTCTCTTGTGGTTTTCTTTCTTTTCTTTTTCTCCTCCACCCTCTCCTTTGTCTGTCTCTCTCTTGTGGCTGATGATGTCTCAGACAGTAAATGCTCCTGTCTCTCACAGTGTTTGGTCCTGTTTGACTTTGACTTTTGTTTGGGTCACTCATGACTGACCAAAAGATAGAGGTTGTGAAGTTTTTCTGAGTACATCTATTTCACAACCTCCCCTGTCTTTACCTCATCGATTCATCCATCCATCCATCCGTCATCATAGGCCCACTGCAACCTTTCAAAGCCCAGACAGGGCCTCTTTTATAGGGAGCAGGCTGTCAAAGGATGCATAGACAGATAATCAGACAGACAGGCTGTTAGCTGAGGCAACATTAGTCTGTCTGCAAAGTGAAACAGGCCGCAGGGGCTCTGCTGCTACAAAAACCCTGTATTTTAACAAGCCATTAAATTCACTGTTAGCTCTTTAAAGCTTATTTTCCTTCAGGGAAGAGAGGCAGAAACCTGTCAGTGAGGTATAATTGTTTCATTTGTTTCTAGCGCAAATCAACATCTCATTTAAAGTCAAGCTCCCACTGGGGGGGGGAGTGAAAGTTTTTGTTATGTTTTTTTTTTTTTTTTCAAAAGTAGAAATAAATCCCTGAATTAGATTAAATGCATGTATTAACTTCCATTAAACGGGGTTCCCCCAGGATTCAAGTAAAAATAATCACATACCTCACAAAAATACTGGGAAAAAACAAAAGCACCTGAGTGCAAGCAAAGAGCACTTTTTGTTTTGCACTTTGTGGAACTAAGAGGTTAAAAGCTGAAGAACGCTGCAGACATTTTTCCATGTATGCTCTTTGTTGGAAAGGTCAGCTGTGGCTCATACCAGGTTGCACACACTAATCTGTACACAACTGGGTTAGTGCAACTGGTCACCCTTATTACAGTTATCCAAAATGATAACACATTGCTTGGTGACTCCTAACCTCAACATTTCAAAATGTGCAACCCATCTAAATATGTTGCTCCATTACTTTAGAGCAACATCCAATGAAGTTAAAGACATGCACATATTAGTGCATACACTTAACTTCTTCCTGACTGTAGGCTGTATGTTTATATATCAGTCACTGTGGTTTTAGAGACATGATATCAGCTCACCACTTTGATCAAAACTAAAACATCTCCACAACTTTAGCTATCAAATGTCATCCTGTTCCCCTGAGGATAAAGTGCACAAACCTTTGATCAAATGCCATCATAAATGTAATACGTCCAGTAGTTCTTCTTGATTCATGACTAGCCTATATGCCAAAAATACATCTGTATTTTTTACTTGAAAATTTGTTTCAAGTAAAACAAAATAATTGCAATGACACATATGTCACTGAAGAAGAGACTGAAAATGGCAAAAGTGGAATACAAAAAAAAGATAGAAAGGAATCTACAATACAGCAACATCCGTGAGGTGTGGAAAGGAATCAATACCATCTCTGGCTACAACAAAAAGAAAAAACAGCCACTTATGGGTGATGTGGAAAGAGCTGATGAACTCAACCAGTTCTTCAACAGATTCAACTCTGCGGTCACACCCACTTCCACTGCTGCTCCTCCATCGTCTTCTCCTAATTCTCCTCAACATGTGGGCATCTTCACTGCAACTCCATCTTCTCCTCCACAAGTGTGCTTCTCCACCACAGCTCCCCCTTCTCCTTGCATCTCTAATGTGGCAGCTACTTCCCCTCTCACACCTCTGCCTCCACCCTTGTCTGTCACAGAGACAGGGGTGAGATTGGAGCTAGGAAGACTATGCTCTGGGAAGGCTGCTGGCCCAGATGGTGTGTGTCCAAGGCTACTAAAGGACTGTGCTGCCCAACTGTGTCAACCTCTCCACAGGATCTTCAACCTGAGTCTACAGCTGGGGCGGGTGCCGGCACTGTGGAAAACATCCTGTATTGTGCCGGTACCAAAAATA
>VUQS01067477.1:5486-27959 GCA_015108495.1 Heterochromis multidens | reverse complement strand
GGTATACCTATGATGAAAGTTACAGGCCTCTCTCATCTTTTTAAGTGGGAGAACTTGCACAATTGGTGGCTGACTAAATACTTTTTTGCCCCACTGTAATATATGTATATGTATATGTATATATATGTATATGTATATATATGTATATATATGTATATGTATATATATGTATATGTGTATATATATATGTATATGTATATATATGTATATATATGTATATATACGTATATATATGTATATGTATATATACGTATATATATGTATATGTATATATATATGTATGTGTATATATATATGTATATGTATATATATGTATATATATATATATATACGTATATACGTGTATACATATGCATATGTATACATACATACACACACACACACACACACAAGCAGGGGAGCACTCAATCATATTTCACCTTCTTTGCATAAAATGATTAATGATTCTTGTTTGTTGCACGTAAGTGGATGGATGTCAGCTAAACGGGTGAAACAGCATTAACTTAAAATGTTTACCTTGTTTTTAATCCTTGTTTTAAACTTCTTTATAGTTTGTTTCTTTTTTTAAAGCCATATTTCCATGTAAAACAATTTATGAGAACAGAAGTCTAATAATGCAAATATAACAGTCACAGGTTTTGTCTAAAAGTAAAAATCTTTAGTGCACAGGCCTGCCAGAGGGTCCACTCATGCTCAGCAGGCCACTGAGTTTCTAATGCATTGGTGGAAACCCTGCATTCACGTACACTGGCATGCATGAGATGGAACTGTTATATGATCGCCAGAGGATGCCATAGTGAAGGGAAAGGCGTAGCAACCCAATATGGATAACATCACAAAAAGTAAACGAGCCAGGATATAATGTTTTTGCTTTATTCATATGACTGGTGTCTACATTATCCTTTACAAAAGTGACCACTTTTGGTCATCCAAATTAAAACAATTTCAGAGTTTTCAAACTGAAAACACAGAGGTTCCAAAGTTTGTTTAAGGTGCCTTTAAACGCAGCAGTAGTGTGGATGGTTGGCACACAAAGAGTAAAAGTTGCAAGGTTAAAATAAATAGCATCAGTGTGGATGTCCCTTAAATAGCTGATGCTATATGACTAAGAAGTCTGCACCATTATCACAAAAAAAATTTTTTAAAAAGTTTTTCACATTACACATCAGCACAAGACATTCCCCAAAATATAAATGACTAAGTGCTTCATCTTCAAACAATTCTTCATGTTTTCTTGAGTTCACTGTGCATTTGAACCACCATTCCACTGCAATTCAAAACACTTCTATGTCACTGTAATTAAAAACCACAAAGAATATACACAGTCATTTTAACAAGATGCTTTAGAGAAATAAATTAACAGTGTGGAAACATGATTCTTCTCTCACACAACTTGTTTATTTACAGTCAACTAAGAGGAATCCATATCAGTGCTGGTATCCCTGCAGTGGATGCTTTGAACCCCAAATGGATCACAAATGGTTTTGTTTTCCCACTAAACTGTTTATCATAAAAACCTCCTTCTCCGGAGAGGTAGTGGACTGTCTTCATGTGTTTAATAGTAGGGAAAACCATGACAATACAAAATTAATCCAGCCCTATTTAAAGATATTAAAGGGGAACTTAAATGCACATTTGGGAGTCTTTTTCACCTCTGAATGTGAATGAGAGAAAGAACACACCAAACACTTCCACGGAGAAAAACAGCAAAGACCTGCACCTGCATCTAAACCATGGTTATGCTTCATGGCCCAATATTTATTTTTCCATTTCAGCACGCTGTGCATCTTTTATAATAATACAGTTTCCACTGCCAAACATAATCTTGTCAGTGATACAATCTGTATAGTGATTTGTTTCCATATACTACTGCTGATATAATTTGATTAAGCAATTTCCTGTGCTGACAGGGAACAGTCGTCTTTCCTGCTATGCGGCCATGTGAGTGAGTGTGTGTTTGTGTATGTCTGTGTGCGGTGTCTGTATGCATCTGGTCACTCCAGGGTGCATCTGGAGCAGAGGTCCACCCACACAGGCTTTCAGCAGGGGACCCCTCTCCCCTCTCAGAGGTTAGATAAGACAAACCAAGCTTTGTTCTGTACTGGAACAATGTACCACAGTCTCATATCTTGACTGTTGAACGAAGGCTGCTGTATGAGTCAGAGGGGTCTTTGAACATTGCATATGAAATACAAAGTATCAGAAAGATGAACACATCAGGGATTTTGCTGACAAGCACAGAAAAATTAACGTTCCTTCCTTCATGCAACAGAAACTGTGTTCCTCTGTAAGCAGAGGGGACGAAAACATCAATTTGTGGAGGCCTCAGCAGCTGTGATTAATATCCTAGGCTAGTTGCACCCATGCAATGACGACTACTGCTGTTAATAACACCATGTATGTTCACAAGTCCTTCCCACCACTTCCCCATTTACACATTCAGCAACAACAACAACAAAAACAACAACAACAGAAACTCCACCCCTTCAGAAGACATCAGTCTTTCAGTCTGATTTGCTTGAGTATTTTAATTAACAGGAACTTCACAGTCAGACATGTTTCTGTGTGTCAGTCATTTTAATAACAAAAATAAATGGGCTTGAAGTCTTGAAGTACTGAGCACATAGCTGTGAAAGTCACCATGACTATACAGCTGCTGGTTATCAGTTTTATTAAAGGACCCAAATGAGGCTTCAGTTTGAGGAGAATTCAACAAGCATGCCATTAACAATATAAAGCAGCAACTGTAGATCTCCAGTAACTTTCAAGCTGTTGCAGGTGCACTGAGAAGTTTAACATCAGAAAACATCAGGTTGTCTGCTGAGTCACTGCTGTTACAGACTTTTGGCTGCTATCAGGTAGTCCAACACACACCTGGCACAGTTTTACAGCAATCACTGTGTATACACAAATGTCCACAGTCTATGTGCAGTTTAAATCAGACTGACACTGACACTGTCTGGGAACAGGATTATTACGGGACTTAACAGAGTAACTGTAGAAACAAGCAAGCTAAAATTAGCATCAAATATCAACATCTGAAATAACAAGTTCAAGGGCAACACCACAGGGTCACTGAGGACAGAGATAGTCTTAGTAATTATCACTGGATCAAGTAAACATTCACAAACTGAGCCACTGTAGCATTTGAGCCAGGAACAGATAAAAATAAAATAAATAATCACAACCATGATTTGAAATATGTTCTAACTAATTAAACCATTTCAGTGCAGAAACAGTGTCATCAGAGCTTTGGACCCTTTCTCTGCAACCTAGAATAAGTGTCATGGAGTTTTATTCTTTTTAAGTGACCACTGGATAGTAGCTCTATAATGTAGTGATTTATACATTCACAACATGCAAAAGGTCCCTGGTTTGAGACCAGAAGGAGACACAAATCCCTTTGGTGTTGTGTCAGAAAGGGCATCTGGCATAAAAATCTGCCAAATCAAATATGCAGAGCTATCTGCTGTGTGTGTGACCCCTTGTGAGTAAGGGAGCAGCCGAAAGAAGCTTCTTCTGTAAGTGGGTATTGGATAAAAAAAGTCTAAAATTTAAATAAATTACACTTTAGGAAATGCCTTAACCTCGTCTTCAGGGTATCAAATGTGTCTTTGTAAGCTGGTAAAGCAGCCGTGGCTGAGTAAGCTCTTAATCAAGTCTGCACACGAGCCAACCGTCACCTTACAGGTAGTCATGTGCACAAGTCTCACCTTAAGCTGCTTCTCTTTCTTCTTGCGCACCTCCTCCCATTCATTGACAATTCGTCCCCACAGGATCCATGAGTCCTCCTCCAAGTGGGAGAGGTTGGAGGAGGCGGAGGAGCTGGACACCAGGGATGAACCACTGTTTCGCCTGGAGCCATTCATGGAGCGCAGAGACTTGCTGTCCGTCTCAAGCAGCCTTTAGAGAAGGTAAGAGGCGAGATACACAGTTAACATTTCATAAACTGTGCAGAGACAAAACTGTATTATACTGTGACTTTGTCAGTGTCTGCGTCCATCATTTAACAAACCCTAAGAAATTGTTCTCTTCTGAAATGACACATTTTAAGAACACACAGAACTGAATATGTATAGATCGTTTCAGCATCAGCCAAATACATCCAGTGCAAAGATGGGCAAATCACACATTCAAAACATACTCAGTATGTCAAAACAAGTAAGTTCATGTCTCTCAACAGAAGACATCTCATTTACCAGGAAAAGTAATTTCACATCTTCTGGGAAACTGTGACCATAATGAAAGAATTTCCCAAACCACTATGCAAACTCAAAACAGAGTTTGGATGAAAGCTGTGTGTACAGATAGATCAAACTTTCAACTTGACAGGTGCACGAGATGAAAGCTAAAAACATTACTGTAAAAATATAGAAGATGGAAATATTTACTTAGCTACCTGCTAAAAAACAGGTGTGCAATAGGTTAAATCATGCAATGAGATTGTGACCGTTGAGAGCTGTTAGTTATCCAAAGAAGAAAAAGCAGAGTTTCCGTAAGTGTACTACAAGCCCGGTAGCTAGGCGATTCTAAACTGACCCCACCTACTTCCCCATCTCCAGGTCTAACCACTGGGGATTTTTAAAAAAACGTGTTCTTTTGAGGATTATTATTTATGCTAATATATCTAAACGGGTGCTGTTCTGTTTCTGTCAGCAAAACAATCCATCAATC
Source organism: Heterochromis multidens (assembly GCA_015108495.1). Lineage (NCBI taxonomy): Eukaryota > Metazoa > Chordata > Actinopteri > Cichliformes > Cichlidae > Heterochromis > Heterochromis multidens. The sequence continues at coordinate 23,285 of VUQS01067477.1, read as the reverse complement.
CATTCATTAATTTTCTTCCCTTTATCCAGGTCTGGGTCAGAGGCCAGCAGTTCCTTCTTTCTGGGGTGCACCCAATGCATTCAAAGCCAGTCTTCTCCTGGATGGACATGTCCCAAACACCTGAGCTAGGAGCCATCCAGAACTAAATCTTGACCAATTGGCTCTTTCTGATGTGGACAAGCAGTGGCTCTACTCTGAGCCCCCCACCGTATCTCTAAAGATGGACACCCTTTAGAGGAAGCGACTTCTGCCACTTGCATCCTCAATCTTGTTCTTCTGGTCACTACCCACAGCTTGTTGCCACAGGAGAGAACCAGGCAAATGTTATAACCTAACAGTGTTTTACCTGTACACTATCTTTGTTTGTGCTTGATTCCCTGAACAGGTGTGCTATATATTGCATTGCTTTCCTCTAAATAATGATCCATCTATAATTGAGCCTAACAGATGAACCAAATTTAGTTCTCAAATCAAATCTACCCACATTTTAGGGTCAGTGCAAACACAGCTTAAATGACACTATAACTGGTAATAACTGGTAAAAACTGGTGGGCATTTGACTATCATCAGTCACTGGGTACATATGGGGTGGAAGGTTAGCTATATTCTTGATCAATATGAGCCTAAATTCTCACAGGTTAATACTGATCAGACTAAGAGCTCACAGAAAAAAGGGCTTAAAACACTTGAGCAAGAGAAATGACATTTATTTAAAATCTAATAGCAGCAACTAAAAGTGGTGGGGAAATAAGCCTATAAAAGGTCAGTAAAATATTTTGTGACTCATTTTGTGCATCTCATTAAGTTTTTTCATATGTGTTCAGCATGTAAAGTAGGTTGCTGAGCACTAAAATGCCTGTGTGATATGTTTATCATGCACTCCATCAGTCTTATCAGTTTTTCACTCACAAAGTGACCCGATCAAAGATCAGCATACAGAGGAAAAGACGCTGTGACTCCCAACCTGCGTGGCACTGAGGAGCTTATGACACACAAACAAAGGCTCAGACACCTGATCTCGGAAAAAGGATGGGGCCTCTCCAGTGGAGCCTATGATGTCACTGAGCGTGCTACCAGAATGGCTAGGGTTACAGCCAAATTTGGGTTGTGTGGGAGGGAGTGAAATGGACGGCCCCACAGAACAGCCTGCAATGGAGCCTCTTCACTTGTATTCAGCTTTGACACTGAGCTAAAGAGTGAGTTAAAGGCACACTGTCTAGCTAAAGTTTCACAAGAACTACCAGTTTTTCAAGCATTTCGGTCAGACGATCACAAACAGTGACTGAGAAAAATTACAGTACACGTTAAACATGAACCTGAACATACTTACAACTCTGCTAATAACTTACCAAAACCCATAGACAAATCCAAACCCTTATGAATATAAGCAACATTTGTAGTGCACAAAAAGACATTTTTAATAAACTTACAGGTGAGGAAAAAAGCGTGTGTCATGTGACCATAATTCTCAGAAGAAAAAGTCGTGAAATACTATGACCTTACCAAGATAAACTCATGATGTACTCCACATGTCTCAGTTTTTTTAAGAATTCAGGAATGCTGGCATGTCTGATTAACAGATTGAAGGCATCAGTGCAGGATTTCCTCGTCTGTGACACCACTGAACCAACACTCCTGACTTTTATCTGCTCTGTAGGGTACAAAGGGCTCCCCAAACACACATGCACCTGATAAACAACTACAGGACATGTCACAGTATCTGTAATATACTCAAGAATATCAAAGTCCTCCTGCCTGTTGTTGCACCTGTCTTATAAACACCTAGGTGACAAAATGACAAGATTTGTCTATCAGGAGGGTGTTAGCATGTTGCTACAGAATAAAGAGACTGAAAGGGCACTGTGGTGTGTAGGCAGGGTCAAAGGTTAGATGAACTCTTGAGCTCTGTAATACAAAAACTTACGGATATGGATGTTGTTTAAGCTTTATGAAGGACATTATGAAGAACACGTCTCTGATTATCTGATTATTTTTGATCTTGCCTAAACAAATGTCACTTGGCATTATGGGGCAGGAGCTGTGGTAGGCGTTACCGATGAGTCAACGACCTCTGCATTCAACAGAGCTTTGCTGTGACACATTCTGAGTGGCACACTTGGTTTCTATGCTGACACAGAGTGTACTATCCATGGGAGAGATCTACAGCAGAGAAAGAATTCACAAAGCTGGCATTAGAGAAGAGTTGCATCATCCTCTAACAGTACTTTTATCTGACGTGAACAATGAGCACCTCAGGGACAGCACAATATATTCTTCTCTCACTGATCCTATATTCAAATAAACCCATCTACAACTAGGCATGCTCTAATGTGTCTATATCAAATTCTGGATCTTTGTCAATTGAAGCGTCACCCAGCGAGCCAAGCAGGGGTCACAACATTGTGTCAGAATCACTAAGTACGTGAGTTAAAGCATGTGCTGATTTTGGTTACATTTACATGTAAAATGATCACTTGGAGAGAAAGTTAGAAGCAACAGAAGGTCTCTCATTTTCTTTATCACTCTCTTTAGAATCACTGGTCAAGCACCCAATGAACACATGGTGCCTACACCATAAGTGCAAGCTGTTCTTCGCGAAGCAGTATTATACTATTATAATATCCAAACCATTAAAGGGGTATAAAAAATGCCTAAACTACGGGAAAAAGCTGCAACCTTAAGGTGGAAAGGGGATGGCAGATGGATAAGCTGATATGGCTTATTAATAACTAGTTTTATTTTAAATTTTTAAATCCCTAAATTGAAAACCAAATCTCTATCCATTTGCCTATCCCAGCTGGCATAGCGCGAGAGGCAGTGTACAATCTGAATAGGTAAATATTCCGTTACTTTTAAGTTGAAAGTTTTAGGCCCTAACAAACCTATCAAAACCAATCTTCTGATGACTTAGCTTCAGGGGGCCAGTGTTTCAGCTTCTGGTGCAGCCAGCTAACATCCTGAAAAGATTCCTGATACTGTTTACAGTCCTGACTATAAATGCAAATAATAATATTTATTCTCATATTCAGATATCTGCTCATGTAGATTATATGAAAATTAACTTACGGCCTTGTATTTATGAGAGGAGAAGTCACTGACAAAACAGCTAAAGTTAAAAGACAAAAATCCTCCAGAACCTGACAAAACTGCTGACTGTAAAATTTTCTTCCATCTATACTTTAGCCTCTTTCATCTATAGTTGGCTAGTTTGCAAGTTGGACATCACTAATGTGTCTGTGCATGTGTAGATCAAAACAGGAAATTTTAGGATTTGCAAAATGATTCTGTGAGAGTATAAAGAGAGGTGTACACAACTCCCCAAGTACCAAATAACAATAAAGCCAAGGTTTATGTGCAGACTTGAGATTTTCAAAAACATATATATTAACAAATAATATTCAATATTTAACCACTCAGGAAACCCTTTTAATGACTATATGAGAATTAGGCTATGACTTAATTCAAATAGTATTAGTGTTAATAAGAATAAATAATTATATCAAGTCAAATTTTATGAGAATATGACCGTAAACACCAGCAGAACAAAGCCAGATCAGCAGCAACTGTACTTCCTGAGGAAGATAAACTAGTTTGTGGTGTACAGGAAGCTGATGCCCTACAACATTTGCACATTTCAGTGTGTCTGGTGCTGACAAGAACAGGCTGCACAGAATAATGAGTGCCTTTTTACATCATCCATCATAAACTGCCTCCCATTTTTAAGCAGGAGGATGAGTATCCAACTCAATGCACTTGTCACAGTCTGGACTTACTCCATTAATATTTACATTTAGGACATGATGAGCCAGATTGGGTCAAACTCTGAGGTTCTATTCCATCAAGTAGAGCTGGGAAATGTGGACCAAAAAAGTCATATCCATGTATTTTCAGACTGAATGGTGGTGTACAATACATATATATTGGAATGTTCTACATAGTGGGATAAATGTTCAGATGTTACTGAAAGCCATGAGCACATTATCACACTATTCAAATGGACTGTGACCAAAACACAAAAAAATTTATTTCATAGGTCATATTAAGCAGCAGGTTTCTCAGTCAGGAGCCACTGAAATTTTCCTGAAGCTTAGTAAGACCTTTTGATATATTTCTTTAAGATGCATAAAATAATAACGCTTCACTTAGTAAATGTGTTTCACTGTCTACCAGTGCCTGTACCATAAATACATGAGGACATGCACAACTAAATCATAACAGTGGATGTTGACTCTGCAGTCATTTTTGCTTGTGTTGTTTCAACAAATAAACAAACCGTCAACCATGTGTTACCGTCAACTTATTTCAGTTCAGTGACTTGAATTAGCGGAGATGAACCCTAGCAGACAGCTGTCCACCTATGCTGCCCATGCTTAAGTGGTAACCCTCACAGGTTGCCACGTAGTTTAAAAAGTCATTACAATGCTGGTGATTTTCTTTTTGGCTCTGGTTAAAACCTCTTTGGGAAGGCTCCAAAGAGGTTTTAGCCAGGTTTGCATGCAGAGCATAAAGAGAAAGTGTATGTATGGAGAGTAAAACAAGAAATCTTCAAATGCTGGCACAGCTTTACACAAGACAACTTTTCTAAAAACACCACAAAATTCATTTCAACATACTGTAAAGAGTATTATCTTACCCCTTTAAAACTGTAAATCACTTTGTGACTTTTGTTCTTGAAAAGTACTGCATAAATAAACTTTACTTACTTACCCAATGCTTAATTTTAATATCAGAAGAATTTCACTTTAGGGAAAATTTTAGGATTATGTTGGAAATAAATCTTACGCTGTGCTTCATAACTAGAAACCAAAGGTTATATTCTAAATTGTCCAGAGGAAATTAACTTTTTGTGCCTTTGTAAGGTCTGAATGTCCAAAAACCAGTTTTTCCAATTGTCGCCAACCAGTCAGACTCTGTTCTCCACCCCTGTGTAACTACATTACACACTGTTCTCAAAGGATGGTTCAATACAGTCTATCTGTCTGTGCCAGGCAACCTGAAATCAAACACTGTTGAGTCAATGAGCACGAGAGCCTTACCTGTTCTGCTCCTCGAGCTTGGCAAGCAGCTCCACATCATCAGGACTGAGCTGGACTGGCGAGGAAGGGGAGAGGGCAGGCGAGGACAGAGAGGTGGAGGAAGAGGTGGTAGTGGTCTGCAGGGATGTGGGCGTGGCCACCTGGCTAGCCATCTGACTGACCGTGTGGGACACCGAGTTCTTCACCCATGAGAGAGTAGAACTCAGCTTACCAGCAACCTTGTCTGTCGCCACCTGCAGAAGATGAGAAGCGTCAGTCAGAGCCTTCTGAATTCTCTCAATAACATCACATTTATTAAACACGCTCACATACCACAGCCTAACATGAACTAGACAACTTAACATCTCTCCTAGTCACTTATATGAAGCCTACATTTACAAAGAATTAAATATTTATCAAAGCATCTTCCTCTTCCTGATAAGACATCAATACATGCCAGCACCCTTTAGTGCTACATTATCAGCTTTGTTGAAGCAGCAACAGCAGTCAGTGTCAGCTGGATCAATACAGCTGCTTAGTTTACAAAGTCAGCATTGGCAAACAAATTTGTCTCTTTCTGATGCCACGATCAATACTTTAAATGACTTGCCCTATTCCAGTAAAAGTGTGCGTAAGGACAGAATTGAGATAATTCTGTCACATCTCTGGATGTTCTCAAAATGATGTTCTGTGGATTTGATTCACTTATAGGGCACACGTCATGCTTTTACTCATATTTGCCATATATGCTGTTACAATGGTGGACGCTCACATTAAACATGGTCAAAATTTTAAAAAATTAGATCAGCATATGTGCAAGTAATCCCTATGAGACAAATGTTCAGTTTCAGACAGTTTGTCTGGCTGTGAGTACAGAAGCTCAACGCACTTCTGTTTGTGAGGGGTAGCCAATCACAAGAGGTCCCTTCAAAGGACAGGAGCTAAAACTGAGGGGCTGCTTTAAGTCAGAGTGTAAAATGAATAACGATTATTTTGAAGCATAAATCATGAAAAGTTATTCTAGCAGAGTCGGAGAATAAAAATATAAATTATATGGTGTTGAAAACGAGAATAATAAATCCCTGTAAAATAAAGATAGTACTTTCTTTATCTGTAACTTTTATAAATGCAGAAGTATGATCCATTGTTTTTGGTCATGTCTGATATTTAAGTTTTACTGAGGAAGGGATTTTTGCGCACTACGTGCCACACCACCATAATGAGTCACAATACTGGAATTCATTGGATACTACTGACAGCAGCATAAAAATGACTCGACTCAACACTCAGAAACTGACAATCTTCTATCATAAAGAGAGATTATACTGGAAGAAATAATAAATGAGCATTTGTCAGTCAAAAAAAAAAAAAACAACCATTCCGTAACAGCATAAAAATGAATGCAGGGTATCTTCAATCCACTCCTACCTGCTACTCCAAATAATCAAAACTTTCAGCTGCTTTCCATGAGGAAATCCAATTCATTAAAATAACAACTTTAAATATTTCAAATCCAACACAAGAAGTATTCCACTTTTGTGGACCTTTGACCAACTAAACGACACACAGCACTGTAGTCATATGCTGATTAAAATCAGGAGGGGTCAAAGTGCTCCACAAACGACCGGCTTCCTTCGAGTCTCCTGCTGAAATACGAGTAAAGCAGGAAACATATCTCTGTGCTCAGCAGAAAGAAATTCACCTCACACCTGAGAAACAGACTTTATCTTAGCTTCACTTTCACCCCAACAGGAAGCCTGGATACTGCCACCTGACAGGAAACCTAGCATTTCAAAAAATACCCTGAAAAAGACGACTAATTTCAATGTATCTCTGTATCTAGTATCACATCACAGGAGGAGGGAAAATCTGTGGTAAATGTGGTGATAGGATTGAGCTATGGTGCAGACTGAAAGTGTCTTAGCTAAGTTTTTTCCCCCCTTCTATCAAGAGAAGCAGCCACATTTGTGACAAAATAAGAAACCATCCTTTAATATAGTATCTTCACTATGAAATAATGTGATGTTATTGAGCTTTGGATACCAATGGCTAGAAATGCAAATGGTACTGAAAATCTGAACTAGCAGATCTAAAAAGAAACAGAGAACAGCTCTTGTTCATTCTTATCAAAGCCTCATTTCACCATAAATTTAATTTAGACAAGATACAGCAGTGCAGTATTGAAGAAAGCATTAGTACATACACCTTTTTTTTTTTAATATTCTCAATTACAGCTGATGTAAAGAAATCTAATAGTCATATTACACTATTGGGCTATTGGGTCAAACTACTCAATCTAACACAACTGTGTCTGGTTAGAAATGTAATGACCTCTCTGCAGGTCCTCTTGGGCACTGGAGAAGCTGTCTGCAATCTTATTATTTTGTTTGATGGGTTAATTTTTCCTCTGCAGCCAACAATGCATGCTGGCTCCCTAAATTAGCACAAACTTTGAGAATTACTGGTTTATTATCATTATAATTATCTTTTATAACATGAGGCTTTTTCTCTATTTGGCAGACATAATATCTCCTCCTCTTTATTGTCAGTATATGGTATAGCTTTAAGTCCAAAGCATTCAAAATGTATGCTCCTTCACTAAAAATCATGCACATCTGCACCTCTACTCTGCGTAACTAAAATAATATGGTTAATCCGATCCAATATTAAACATATATAAAAACAAAGATCTTTTAACTTGTGTGTCATAAAAGATATACCAGGGATTTTGGGCCCTGTGCCAAGTCCATGTCCACTGGAACACAGAGAAACAGGAAGTTGATACAACAATTTTACTATTTTCAAAACACCACCCAGCCCCTGACCTGTCACTGTGGGGGGGGGACACGTTTACTGACCTTCATCAGCAGTATGACAACAGAGCTAAACAAACAGATCCTCATTCTGCAGCTCTAAAGTGTCGCTGCATTAAGTCAACACAGATGGAGAACGCAAAGACATCTAACACAGAGAAGGTAATGTTATCCTTGCAGCAAAACATGACAAAAGCAGCAGATGTCTGCAAAATAAGTGCACTTCCACAAACAAATGTAGTGTTTATTTGAAAATATTAACCCTTTGGAAAAGAGGCAGTGAAAGTGTGGTCAGGTACAATATTAACCATTTATCATAAATCACCGTAAGTGTATCAACAAATTCCTCTCTACATGATTTGTTTAAATCCTACTATAAATGACAGTTGGCATTACCATTAAGACCACTGGCTTTTGCATCCACTACTAAGCTATTAAAAAGGTGATTCATTTTTTCCTATACAAGTCCGTCTAGTACTCGCAGAACAACTTTCAGCAGTTGCTGAGACCTGCATAGAACAAGTTACTAAAACCACTCAAATGGTCATTAAGACTAATAACAGAATACACATACATATAAAAAAATAACTGACATAAAGACAGAAATTATTAAAAGAACATCAAAAATCAATGAATGGCATATTCTCTGTGAAAACGTAAACTACCAGGAAATTATTAACTGATCCTGAGAAACTGAACTCCCTAGGTTTTATCTTCCATCGATGTCTCTTTTCAGACTAACTTCAAAACTAAATGAGAAGAGAAAAGATGACCATGTACACTACAGTTGTAAAGTGAACATCTAGCCTTTTCAAAACTGATGTGAAACCTGGCTGATGTCAGATAAACGTCTGCCACTTACTATAGTAAAACCAGTGTCATTTCCTGACATGCACTGGTGGATTCCTATGACTCTTAGCTAAATGATGTACCTCATTAATAATGAGCCTCACTGATTTAGTAAAGCTCAAAAAAAACAAATCCTAGTGTCTTTTATTCTAGATGTTTCTGTCAGAATATACAAGTGTTTTGAGAGTAACATCTAAAATGTAATCATCTCAGGACAGGACATGCTTAGACAGATGCCAATGTCCAGGTGGCCTTAGGAGACATTCCTTCCAACAAGACAAGCAAACTGAAACAAGGCCTCCCTATAAATCCTGGGTACAGAGATTGTTGCTTCTTTTGTTTGCCAAAGAACTCAAAGGGGCCCTGAGATGCAGTGTGCATAGCTAATGAAACCCACAGAAAAACTAGAAGAAAGTATCAGGGAATAACTTCAAGAGGAACTGAGAAAGACCACAGAGGCCTTTACTGTCTTTACTCAAAATGAAAAAAACCTAACGGACACCTCACAGAGCTCTCAGCTAAATGTAAAACTTTAAGTTTCAGTTGAGATGATATTCAACTTGTCTTTCATGTCTCCCTTTCTAGGAGGGGAATTACATCAAATTTGTCTGGCTGAGCATAAGAGACCCTAGTCTCAGGGAAAAAAAATGTACATGTCCTGTGTGAGGGCGTTAAAACACAGGCCTGACTTACAATAACACACACACACACTGAGGTGGGAAGGCCTTTCACTTCACACACAGAAGTGCAGATTTTCCCAGTGTACAATCAGCATTTCAATGGTCTTGCTGAAGGTTATTCTTCAACGTGCACCCACATAATGAGAGCTACATTTGGCCCACAGAAATCTAGCATTATAGTAGTGTGGGAAATTATATGCGCTGGCAGCAGCTTATTTTATATAATACCAACACAAAATCTCAGCCATGGATGGATTATTTAGTGGGAGGAACAGGTACAGCCAATCTAAACAGAAGTTAGCGAAATTGATGATTGTAGTTGTAGATATTATCGCTGTTTTGATGCACCACTGCATAGAAATCACAGGTTTAACTGGGTGCATTCATAGGTGCTGCAGTTGTATGATTTCTCACGGGCCACACTTTAATATAAACAGACCTGACTCATTGTTTACAGTAATAATTACAGCTTTGCCTTTCATCCCATGACAAGTTAAAATGTCTCTAAGTTGAATGTTGCTTTTCGCTTTCAATACTAGGTGTTGGTGATAAGGTCTCTGAGGGAGAAAACCACTGTAATCTGTATATAATGGCCAAAAATAAATAAATAAAATGTACTTTTTTTCTTGTTCAGCCACAGGCATATGCATGAAGTGTAGACTGAAATCACACAGTATTATAATATTTATATTATGTGCCCAATTTAAAACAATAAAGCAGGTGGCAAGCACATAAAACAAACATCTTCTACTCCTCTTACTGTAACTCTATTATACTTCTATTATGTCCTCTGGTTTCACAGATTTGACGTACTGACATATAAAAGAGTGAGAAGCTGTTAAGTGTTAGTTACAGAAGCATCTGGCCATGACCACCACATGAGCGACATGGACACGTGTCACCAAAGCTGGAAATTTAGGCACTGTGGCTCAAGCTACAACAAACTACCAGGTTCAAGTAAATGGTAATCTGGGGGAAAAGTGTACTGAAACTAAAAATCTTAGTCAAATGATGAGCTAAGTACAGTTAGAAGCACTGATAGTTTGCATCGGATTATCACCTGGCAAATGGTATTGGCTGGTATTGGCCTTGTTAACCGATATTGGTATATTGGCAAATAAAATGACATTAATCATGTCAGTAGCCGATATTTATCTGTTGTGGCCAAATGCTCATAGTGACATGAAGAGCTGAGAGATATCCACAACTTTTGTCTTCTCTCTCACATAGTTTGTCATCTCTCTTCTCCTTCCCCTCAGCCTCCAAACAGTTACCACAGATGGCCCTTTTTGACTGAGCCTGGGTCTGCTGGAGAAATCTTCCTGTTAAAAGAGAGTTCTTCCTCCCCACCACTGCCAAGTGCTGCTCATAGGGCATGTCTGATTGTTTGGGTTCTCACTCTAATATTGCAGGGTCTTTGCTTCACAACATATAGAGGCCCAAGATGACTGTTGTGAATTGGTACTTTCTATATAAAACTGAAACATATTTGTTTCACCATTGCCCCAGAATTGCACGGTCAGTGCATCCCTCAATGATATGCACTGTTTTAGGTCATCAATCTGGCAATATTATTCATTTAGATTACTCACATTACTTTTGGACTAATGGAATACATTCTAATTGAATCTAGTGAGGTTTCCTCCTGCTATAATAACTTCTGGTGGGTTAACTTTCCACTATAACTCTGGTCTCAGAGCTGTGGCAACTTGCAAGTCACTTCTCTGCAGCTTGATTTACGGATATGCTTAGCTGCAACACAGCCAACGCGACTGCTGAGCAGTTTAAATCCTTTGCTTAGTCCACTGACACAGACATAACACTGTTCACCCAACAAAAACATTTTGGTGTACAGGCAGTAAACAGAGGACAGATGCATTAGACGCTGAACTCCCAGTTCCTTTTATGGCTCGCTGGTGTTGTGAGCCGAAATGGAGATCTAGCATCAAATGCAACAGTATGCACACTGTATGTCTTCCAGAAAGCTCTAAAGTCGCCGCGTTGGGCATAACTATAGAGAAGGCTACATGCTGAATAAATGTGATTTTAATCGACATTACACTGCAAGAAGAAATAAACACTGCTTATTGAATGATGAAGTGTTTTTTGTTCCAGGCGATAGCCCGAGTCCTTCATAAAGTAGTTAAGAGATCAACAGCAAGCATTTAACACAAGCAACACCACCAACAAGCCGTAATACACGCTAATAATAAACCGCAGTGTTTGAGTTAAGTAACGACAACCCCCATTACTTAAAAGTAATGTCACACCGTTTACTTTAAAAGTCAAGAGTGACAACTAAGATTTTACGAGTTAGTGGTCGTTCCAGTATTTAGACAGAGCCCGAAAACAGCAAGAACATCCTTTACCTTGAAGCGTTTTTAGCCACCCGCAGCAGACGTCGCCTGCTTCCCATGCACGAAAGTGTGCTAGTCCTGATATTATGAGAAAACGGCAGGTTTTCACACAGTTCACCCGAGTACATATATGTTACCCAAGATAGCCTAGATCGGTTTCCACTTGAAAGCTAGCCAGCGTTAAGTTAGCTTGTTCCCATTGACTCTTGGGTCCAGCCCATGCAGCCGTAATACGTGTACACAAATGTCTGCGGAGCTGGGACAGACGGCGGCCTACCCGAGTGTTTACATCGCACAGAGCATGCCCCAACTTGGGACAATACTGACACCAAGCGTTCCAACTGCGCAACTGCACTTCAAATACGTCATGTCTTTCATCCGTCCCATCTTTTTTTTTTTTTTTTCTTAATAAGGGCAACTTCTTTTTCTTTTTTTAATAAAGCTGGATCTAAGTTATCTTTTCTTCCCTGTGCTCTCTGGACAGATTATGGTATTGGGATGATCAACTGTGACATGTCACACAAACCCATTACTGGCATTTAACTCATCTGTACCTGTGGCTGTACCTCTTGCCTTCACTCCTTTTTTGTCTTTGTGATTACGCTCACCGGCAACACAAACGGTATAAACACAATTTAAGTGACATCTTAAACCTGCTTGCCAGGACAGTTTTCCCACATTATGTGAAATGTATTGTTCAAAAGATGATTAGTGAATTAATCAGGTTTTACTAATAAATTTTATAAGCAGATTCTGTGTGAGAAGTTGTAACAGTTTTTCAACAGTTTATAATCTGCAATTAGGGTGTCCTTACAATGTAAAATCTTCAAGTCAAAGAAAAGAACTACATGCATACATCTAATCTTCTTACCTGATATTCATTGCTGAGAGAAAAAATGCTTCTGTTAGATCAAACCTGGAGGTACAAACACTTTGGTCCTTATGAATTTCAGTTAAGGCATCTTATCTTCATTTTAAAGGCAGAAAAATACCATAAATCTGTCCAGAAAAATTTTGGTGTAAACCTTCAAAAACTACTTTAAGGTATCAGGAAATAAGAAGTGAAAACCATCTGTAATGTGCCAACGCCTCACTAAAAGTGCAGTCATTATAGCTATATGTAGCTCATAATGAAGTAATCACTTGCTCTGATGAAAATATGACTCGACTGACTACCTAGAAACACATACCATGCACTCTTGAAACCTACTTTTCAGGTTTTACATGAGAGCAGTGACGCATTTCTTTTGTTGGCAGGCTGGACACTCCTCCCTTCATGTAAGCTACACTTGGCAACACCACAGTGAATGCAAGGCTCTAAATGTGACACACTGTCAACAATCACATCTCAGCCCATCAGGCATAAATATTTAGATATTATGTCTGCACACCCAAATTGTGATGCTCATTGTGACGAAACAGTTGAGTCACAGAGGCCTTAAAATAGATGAGGAAGTGGGCTGGCTTTATTAAAAATAGACCTATCTTTATAATGTTTCATAGTAATTTTGGGTGAGCCAGCAAAGACCCAAATACTATTGTTGTGTAGAAGGAGCATCAGCAAACTCTGACTCTGCTTATGTTGTTTGAAGTCACACCCTCCCAACTGATGTTTACAGTTATTACTCTATTTTTGATGCAGACTAATTAACATCTATACTACTGTGTCATTTTGAGTCTGACCACAATTCGAAGTGCACTGTCAAAGATGAGGACAATTACTTTTAGATTAAACGCCAGAGATTAATAATAACTCATGATTAAATGCAGAGTGGTGTATAAACACATAGTGAGTGAAAAGCTGGTGCCAGACAGTCTGGTCTGAGTAGTTCAGAAACTACTGATCTACTGGGCTTTTCTCTAGGGTTTACAGAGAATGGTCTGAAAAAAAATCCAGTGAGCAGCAGTTCTCTGGGCAAAAATGCTTTGTTGATGCCAGATGTCAGAGGAGAATGGCCAGACTGCTTTGAACTGATAGGAATGCAACAATAACTCAAATAACCACTTTTTACAACCAAGGTATGCAGAAGAGCATGAACTGACAACACGTCAAACCTTGAAGCAGATGGGCTACAGCAAAAGACCACACCGGGTGCCACTCCTGTCAGAGAGAACAAGAAACTGAGGCTACAGTCAGCATGGGTTCACCACAACTGGACAACAGAAGATTGGAAACATGTTTCTTGGTCTGATGAGTCTTCATTTCTGCTGCCACATTCACATGGTAGGATCAGAATTTGGTCTAAATAACATGAAAGCATGGATCTACGCATGTCTTGTATCAATGGTTCAGGTAGGTGGCAGCGTTGTAATTTTGTGGGAGATGTTTTCTTGGCACACTTTGGGTCCCTTAGAACCAACTGAGCATCATTAAATGCTGCAGCCTACCTGAGTATTGTTGCTGATCATGTCCATCCCTTTATGACCACAGTGTACCCATCTTCTGATGGCTGCTTCCAGGAGGATAATGCGCCATATCACAAAGCTCAGATCATCTGAAGGTCATTGAGTCTGTGTCATGAAGAATTAAGGCAGTTTTGAAGGCAAATAGGGGTACAATCCAGTGCCAGCAAAGTGTACCCAATAAAGTGTCTGGTGAGGGAAAAAAGCTGGGTATAACTGGCATACCTATGCAAATGTAGCGTTTTCTAATAATACTGATTGAGGGAAGCATGTAAAATGGGAAAAGTATTGGTCCTGGCACAGAACCTTGTGCTACTCTATAACTCATGATTTTGTCTGTGTGAGGTTCATTGTTCACATGAACAAATTAGTATCTAACAGATATGTTATAATATATAAATCCCCATTTACCATCAGCTATACTTAGCCATGCTGTCATTTTTGGGGTATATTTGTGCACTGAGAACTGACACTATTGAAATGCTACATTTTAACAGCCTGTTTCCTGTCTAGGAACAGTACTGGGGACACTCCACTGTCACTTCATTTGTAACAGATTCCTTTAAAAAGAGGTCACATTTGTATCTGTGGATTATTCTGACTAACCATTCAGAACCAGTTTGTTTCTTTACATATCCTGAAAATATTATTTTTAAAGCACGAATGCTGCTTATGAAATCAGATTCTCCCCACTTGTACAGCAGGTAAAACAAGAACTAAGTGGTTTATAGTAAATATAGAAAGTGTTTGACTTTGTGAAATGATCTTTTAAGGAGCAAAATGGACCAAGATCTTATCTCATGTTAACTCTTTCCCTCATAAAGATGACATTTAACGACCTCGCCTGTCAATATATATCAATGAAGATGTGGTTTGACAACTGTTAGAATAGGTCCCAGGTTTTTCCAAGGGTATCCCTAGTAAGCTGATCATCCTCACTAACTTCTGATGCACACCCAGTCATTTTGTTCTGGAAGCAAGCAGGCCTGAAATATGACAGAAACCACTCAGTTCAGAAAATAGAAACAAGGGTTACCCGTAGTAGGAGTCCAAGAGGGAAAGAGTTAAAGTTCTAAAGACCTTCAATCAAAATATGAGTTCCATATTTAAAACTTCTACTGTAGTCTCAACACAATTAAAATTTCTATTTTTTTCTTTTCAATGTGTAACTTTCTTTTTCAATGTGTAACAACAACACAACCAAAATAAATTATTCTGCAGTTAATTAAACCTTAGGAACCAAATTATGTCCTGCCAAATATGGAAAAATACTATGACACAAAATGCATTTATAGTCTCCCCCCAATTTGAACACAGGTACATAAGAAAACAAGTTTCCCTGAGTAGAGAAATTTAACTTTAAGCAACAGAATTCTCTGCTACTAACACTTGAAAATGGCTCTATTTAGGCTGATACATTAAGCCATGACAGGGTGTGTCAGTGAGCCAGTATGCACAAAGAGCCTGAAACTGAAGCAGCTAAGTGGAATGCAGCTGTAAACTTGAGATACACCTCAACTTTGGTGACGTTGTTGGGACGCTTTCCTTTTCATCCAATAGGTAAATAATATTCTCAGTTAAATGTCTCACTTGATACTTACATATATGATGTTGCACAAGAATGTAGTCTTAGGGGTATGACCTTCAGAGGGTCCACACATCACATATATTACATATTGAGAGGTTGACATGTGTATGAACAGGGAGTAGACACAGAAAGGTTATGAACTTGTATGTAGCAGGTGGTTAACAGGAGGAGGACAAGATAATATAATTGTCAGGATGACCTTATGGAATGATGAACATAGAGCCGTTGGAGACAAGCTATAGATAACTACATGCAAGTCTCTCTTTGATGTGAAACAGATGTCAAGCTTGTGTGTGTATAAGTATGGAATGGCATATTAGTCGGGGATCTTTCCTTCTGTATCCTGGATGTGAAGAGTCCCTGATCAGGAATGAAGTCTTTCCAACTGCTGATGTGATTATTAATATTACAAAGAAATACACATCACTACAGACGTGTTTAATGAAAAATGCCTTTCTGGAGACTATTTATATGTAATGTGCCCACAATGGGGCAGAAACAAGTGAAAAAGGCTTGCATTTTTGTTTGTGACAAAAGAAATCTGAGAGTAAAAACTAAGCACACTAAAACCAACTTTAAACCAGTTGTAAAATCTGAAATAGCTTAAACAACAATGCAATGTAAAAGTTTAATAAATACAATATTATATATGTAACAAGGAAAGAAATTATTTTAAAACTAAATGTTTGTGATAATTCAGAGAATTTTCACAAAACGGATAAAACATCCAGGTTACCAATACTTGATTCTGTTATAGATCATAGACAGGAAATTGGTGCAGTTTCCTTATGAAACTATGACATATTCCATACGCTTAAAGTTGGTTAAAGAAAAAATTGTTCTAAACTAAAATTTGGCTTTAGATTGTGGCACTTGGAGTAGGTATAAAATTGATGTGGTTGCATTTTTTTTTAACAGAGACTATAAATGTCCAGTCCTGAAAACTTCATGAGGATGTCTCCTGTACTTAAGAAGTTATGAGGGATCAAAAATGCTGGAAAAAAGAATGCAAATTAAAACGTGACAAATTTCAATGGACCCCTGTGTCTTTTTCTTCTTCTTTATTCGGCTGCTCTCTTTAACGGCTATCTCAGCCTTGCCTTTCTAACTTTGTCTCCAAACTGCTCAACCTGAGCTGTCCCTCTGATGTACTCATGTGTCATTTCTAATCTAATCATACATCATAGCAGGTCTCACTACCATCTCCCTTTCACACGCACTTGCATTTTTACAGTACGAAGGCAAAATTTTACATCACATTATTAAATATAAGTAAAGTTATTTTAAAGGAACAAAAAACAGCTGATTCTGAGGGGGTCAGGTGGGAACTTTTTTCTAATCTTAATGATTTTACATGGTAATGACCCAGAAGTGAAGTATTTATTTGGGTAAATATCTTCCCCAGCTCTGTAGGGGGCAGTGTTGTGAATCCAAGGCAGCATGGCGTCCTCAGCTCATCCTGTGACGCGGTATTTACTGAGCGTGCGCACGATGATCTTCCTTTTTCCAGTGCAGCGGAGTCAAGCCTCAGTCTTTGGCTCCGGGCTCCTTCATAAGGAGACAAAAAAGACTGCAAAATGGTTTGTAATCCGTCCACATATGTGCATATATGCATACATTAGGCGTACATCTTATGCTGTGTGGTGTCAGATGTTTGAAAACACATTGCTGGTGTTCAGATGAAGATAGATTCAGTCTTGCCAATGCCTACCCGGGTCTGCTTAAACGTGGCCTACCTGCTGCCTTCACAAAGTTGCTGCTTCCTGTTGTCTGTAAAATGTTTAATTGTGTGACCAGTTGGTTCTTAAGATCACATCCCCTTTAATTTCCATTTTTAAACATACGTTTGGTCCCTCAGCTCATCGACTACCCTACTTAGCAGTTGTGCTAACTCCTCCCGTTCATTTGCATGGGTTCAGCTAAATGATGTTAGCAGACTGTAACTTTTCTGTCTGACAGTGACAGTCCAGCTTCTAACAGCATAATAAACCAAACTCCAAGTCTCCCAGTAAGGCGTTAAGATGTCTTAGTTTTTGTACTTGCTGCTAAGTCAGTGCTTTTTTTTTTTTTTTTTTTTTTTTTTTTTTTTCTTTT
>VUQS01067476.1:0-10929 GCA_015108495.1 Heterochromis multidens | reverse complement strand
ATCAGCCAAAAAGGTGCATTCATTATGAAACATATCTGTATAAGGGCATTACCTAGTTCTTCTGTTAAAAAAAAAAAAAAGAAAAAAAAATTTAATTCAATTCAGTCTTGTTCAAAAACAAAAGAACCTTCATGAAAATACATGTGAACAATCATCAGCATCAAGTCAATTAAATTCCTGGGATATTGATCTGGTCAGTTAAGTAGGTTAATGAAATTAACAGCTGCGCTAGAGGGGGAACAATGAGACAACCCCCAAAACAGGAATGTTTTACAGGTGGAGGCCACTGACATTTTTCCCCTCATCTTTTCTGACTGTTTTTTCACTACTTTTGCATTTGGCTAGGGTCAGTGTCACTACTGGTAGCATGAGACGAGCCACTGTCAGACCCTACACTGGTGCAGTGGGTCCTGGATTCCTCCTGGTGCACGACAATGCCCGGCTTCATGTGGCGAGAGTATGCAGGCAGTTCCTGGAGAATGAATGAACTGATGCCATTGACTGGCCCCCACGCTCACTTGAGCTAAATCCAATAGAGCACCTCTGGGATATTAGGTTTTGGTCCATCCAACACCACCAGGTTGCACCTCAGACTGTCCGGGAACTCAGTGATGCCCTGGTCCAGATCTGGGAGGAGATCTTCCAGGATATCATCCATTAGGAGCATGCCCCGATGTCAGGTATGCATACCTGAAAGAGAAGATAATCTGCAACCATCAGTGAAACCAACCAGCTGATGTATACCACAGCAACAGTGATACTCAAGATGCTTATCAGAGCTGCAGAAAGGTGTGATGAAGAAAGTGCCTAAAAAGTACAATAAACTGTCTATACCTGAGGCCTTAGAATCTGCCAAGCAAAGACTTACAACCTTGGCTAGCTGCTTGAAGAGGTATACCAGAGAGAGAAGCCAGGAGAATAAACCAGATGTTCTTCACTGAACCATCCAAGGTTCAGTGGCAGGGGAACAATATGAGAGCAGCCCCACCAAGGCTGGAGCAATACCAGAAGAACATATGGGAGAAGGATGCAACACATAACAATGCTCAGTGGCTAGTGGATCTAAGAGCAGAACAGATGTGGTAAACTACAGTAGAGGCTAACTTCAAGCCAATTGCACAAGTCACCATCAAGTACAGGTCTCTTGATGCATGCTCAATAAAGTACAGAATTTACCAAGTAGATGCTCTGTCCCCACTGCTGTTCTGTATAGGCCTGAACCCCCTCAGCGAGATCATTAACATAACATACCGGCTACAGATACAGACTACGGAATGGGGCAAACGTCAGCCACCGACACAGATGACATCAAGCTGTATGCCAGGAATGAATCAATTCACTGATCCACACCACTAGGACCTATAGCAATGACATCGTAATGTCATTCGGACTGGAGAAGTGTAGTCGGATGGTAACAAAGAGAGGGAAGGTAGTCAGAACTGAGGGGATTGCACCACCAGAAGGCAACATTGCAGATATTGAGAATAGCTATAAGTACCTTGGAATCCCAGAGACAAATGGGAACCATGAAGAGTCTGCTTGGAAAACTGCGACCACCAAATGACTGCAGACAATAAGGCAAGTCCTAAGGAGTAAGCTGAATGGGAAGAAAACGATCAGGGCAAACACCACCTATGTCCTGCCGGTCATCAGATACCCTGCTGGGATAATAAGTTGGCCAAAGGAAATAGAAGCCACTGACATCAGTATAAGAAAGCTCCTTACCATGCATGGAGGGTTTCATCCCAAATCCAGAACCCTAAGACTGTACAGCACAGGAACAAGCCCTGAGCACAAGATTGATAGAGGCTGGAGTCTACAACACCAGGCAAGACCCCAGGTGCAGACTGTGCAAAGATGCCTCTGAGACAATCCAGCACATAACAGCAGGATGCAAGATGCTAGCAGGCAGGGCATACATGGAACACCATAACCAAGTGGCTGGCATAGTATACAGGAACATCTGTGCTGAGTATGGCCTGGAAGTCCCAAGGTCAAAGTGGGATACGCCCCCTACGGTATTCGAGAATAATCAAGCTAAGATTCTGTGGGACTTCCAGATAGAGACAGACAAACTGGTGATGGCTAACCAACCGGACATAGTAGTGGTGGACAAAGAGGAAGAAGGCTGTAGTTATAGATGTAGCTATACCAAGTGATAGCAACATCAGGAAGAAGGAACACGAGAAGCTCGAGAAATACCAAGGGCTGAGAGGAGAGCTAGAAAAGATGTGGAGGGTGAAGGCAACAGTGACCCCCAAACTGGGCGAGTGGCTCCAGCAGATCCCAGGAACGACATCTGAGATCTGTCCAGAAGATCGCAGTCATAAGAACAGCAAAGATACTGCACAGGACCCTCAAGCTCCCAGGCCTCTGGTAGAGGACCCGAGCTTGAAAGATGAAGACAGCCTGCAGGGCGAGTGGGGAATATTTTATTTATATATACACTTTTCTTTTTTTAGTCACAGCCCAGCTCAAGGGTAGGACAAAACAGGAGGAGGCCACACATGATATGTAAACAAAATGTTTAACAAAGCAAAACTACAATAGCTATATAGATCAGCAAAGTCAGTAGTGTATGCAGTGTCTGGATGAGTGATGTGTAATGTTCTAAGAGAAGCTAACCCAAAACTAAAATGAACCAAAACACCAAACCAAACCCCAGAGAGAGAGAGTGTGACTAATGCCAGCAGCCTATAAATCAGTGGCCAATCAGCCAGCTCATATGTAACCCATTCCACTTATGAACTCTTTCCAGTCACCCCAAATGAGGAAGCGGTTCAAACCCCTCACAGGGTGTCACATCCCCCTCCATAAGAGCGAGGTTCCCCGCAATATCTGAAAAATATGACAAATATACAATACATCATTGTTTACAAGTTTTCCCACAAGTTTTACTTACCAGTTCACAACTTCCTAACTCATTCAGCCCAATACCTTTTAATGTAGCAGACTACAATCTCACTAATCTGACTTACCTAGAGCTTGCTTCAAGTTCCCAAAACCTACTTACCTCTCACAGTCTCTCCTCCTGATGCTCTCAAAACTCAGCAACCCTAGTACCTTAGGAAGCAATTTAAGAACACACGATAAAAAACTGTTAAGAGTATAGAAAAAACTAAGTTAGGTGTGCATGAGAGAGCATCTGCCACTATATTCTCTCTGCCTTTGAAATGACGTATATCCAGGTGATAAGGCTATAGGAACAATGTCCATCTCATCAACCTTTGATTATGATTCTGGAGAGAACGCAGGAAAGTCAGTGGGTTGTGATCAGTGTAAACAGCAAGGGGAGCACCTGAACCAATGTAAACATCAAAATGTCACAGAGCTCAAATTAGTGCCAGAGCTTCTTTTTCGATTACAGAATACTGCAGCTGGTAAGGCTTGAACCTTCGTGAAAAATAGCTCACTGGCTTTAAAACACCATCATCATCTGTCTGTAGTAAAACTGCACTAGCACCAACATTACTTGTGTCAACTTGCAGCTGGAAAGGGGCACCTACCTGAGGAGCAACAAGAACAGAAGATGAACATAGTTCTTTCACATTCTCGAAAGCTGCCTGACACTGTGGTGACCAGAAATACTTTACCCCAGCCTTGAGCAAGTTTATCAAAAGGTGCTACAACTGAAGAAAAGTTAGCACAAAAATATCTAACAACAAGCTAGACCAAGGAACCTCATAAGCTCTGCTTTAGTAGTAGGCAGGGGATAAGCCCAAATAGCAGCCACCTTGGCTTCAACAGGCCGCACCTGTCCTTGCCCCACTACTTTGCCCAAATGTGACAGTGGCTCTAGCAAATTCACATTTAGCTAGATTGACTGTCAGATTTGCCCAAACCAGTCTGTCCAATAGTACCTTAATTTGGTCTATATGCTCCTCCTAGGTATCACTGTATATAACTACATCATCTAAATATACTGCACAGCCAAGTAGCCCAGACAGAACCGTATTCATTCATCTTTGAAATGTAGCTGGTGTATTTCGAAGACCAAACGGCATGACAGTATACGAGTACAGACCTGAAGGAGTAATAAAAGAACAAATTTCTTTGGCTCTCTGAGAGGGGAACTTGCCAATACCCTTTTTGTAAATCAAACTTGCACACAAACTTGGCTGTGCCCACCAGGTCAACAATCTTTCGTTCTGGGAAGAGGATATGCATCTGGTTTTGCAACTGCATTAATTTTACGAAAGTCAGTGCAAGGCCTAAATGTGGCATCAAGCTGCACCAGCAAACACTGAGATGACCAAGAAGAGGAAGAAGGCTCAGCAATACCATTCTCTAGCATACTTGTAGCATTCTATCTCCTAATACACCTCCTTCCTCCTCAAGTGCTGCCACCACCACCTGAGATGAACTGGAAGCTGCAGTGTTGACCAACAGAAGAATTTCCATATACTGCTGACTCACCCGTATTAACAATCCAGCAGCTGTGCAATGAGCATGATATGGCTTGAGCAAGTTTACATGACAGATTTGACTAGATTTTCTCTTGTTTTGGCATTTCAGGCAGGTCGTCTTGTTCTGATACCTGTTTAACAGATGAAGGACCAAAAAAATTTTGTCTGAAATGGCGATTCAACAAATGGTGCCAACACTAACACCTGATCACCAGGACTGTAGTGCCTTCATTCAGCTTTATGAACTTTTTCATTTTTTTTGAGAACATTCTAGCTTCTCCTTAAATAGCTCACCTCCTTCATAAAGCCTCTGTCTAAATCCATTGACATAATCTATCATGTTTTTCAGTGGCTCTGAAGACCTCCACCGGTCATGTACAATGGCCAAAGGACCCCTGACTGGGTGTGCAAACACAAGATCATTGGGACTAAAACCTGTGCTTTCCTGCACAACTTCTCTGGCTGCCAGTAGGAGCCAAGGCAAATCTTCCTTCCAATCAGCCTTAAGTTTGGTGCAATAAGCACGGAGCAATGATTTTAAATGCTGATAGAAGCGTTCTAATGCACCCTGACTTTGAGGATATACACTGACGATTTGTTATGTTTAACATGAAGTTGCGGTGCAAACAATCTAGATGTAAAATTAGACCCTTGATCACTCTGGATTACTTTGGGAATTCAAAACACAGAAATGAACTGGCTAAGAGCTTTAACTACTGCCTTTGCAGAGATTGAACGTAATGGATAAGCAGCTGGATATCCGGTTGCTTGACACATCACAGTCAATACACACAATCTGACTTTGAAGGAGGCAGAGGACCAACACAGTCTATGATCAGATGTTGAAATAGCTGACTAATGACAGGAATAGGCTGTAAAGGAGCAGGTAGAATAGTCTCTTTTGGTTTTCCCATTAACTGACAAGTACAAGTCTTAATGTAAGCAGAAATATCATGTTTCATCGGTGGCCAGAAAAAAATATTTAAGGACTCAATTGTATGTTTTCCTTAACTCCATGTGCCCAGCTACAGTATCATGAGCTGCACTGATGACAAACTGTCTATACTTAACAGGCAATACAACTTGCTCCACTGAAGTGTCGGTCAGATCTTTCTCATGAAAATAAGCTGGATGATCTTTTAATTCCACAGAGGATGTCACAGCACAATCAAATAATTCTTTTAATGAAGGATCAGCTTGCTGTTCCACCAATAAATCTGCTTGAGACACAGACAAAAGATCAACAGGCAAAGACAGGACACAAACTGTTACCTCTTCCTGAACTAATCTCTGGTACCACATCTATACTAGATAGTACCTTCATGGAACGTGTTACTACACATGCAGAAGTCAGACTGTCCTGGGAGATCAGACTCCTGTAGTTTTACAGGTGATGACTGTTTTGATGGTTCAACTGATGCAACAGGCCAGACATGCCCCCCTGCTAAATCATTACCCAGTATGACATAAACACCCTTCACAGGCAGCTCCAGACACACCCCAACTTCCACATCTCCCTGTACCAAATCACAAGACAAATGTACTTTTTGAACAGGCACAAAAATGGTATTTAAACCCATTCCTCTGATGGGAACACAATTCCCTGTATCGGACTGCAGTGAAAAAGCCAAAACAGACTCCCTAACTAAAGTATTTAGAGCACCAGAATTTCTTAAGAGGAACCTTTGCCTCTCTGCCAACTAGAGACCGTAAACCTTCTGATATAAATTTATAACCTGCAGTAATTTCATCTGCATCCAATGTTTTAGCCTGCATCTGAAAAGGAGAGACCATTCAGTTTCCACTTGCTTTAGGAGTGCTAACTGTAACTGCTAACCCAGCAGATTTAGGAGGTAAAGCACTTGGCCCGGTTTTACGTTTCAAAGAGGGACAATCATTTTCCAGTGACCCTTTCGCTGACAATTACAAGTTTTACTGGAATCAGTTTTCAAAATATACGGCGTTCTTGTTTTGGAAAAGCCTCCAAATCAGCCTTCTGTCAGCAATATCTTTGGAACCAAATTCTCCTTGATTCTTATCTCCAAAAATACGCTTATGGGTCAACACAAATTCATCAGCAAGTACAGCTGCTTCATTTAGTGTCTTAATTTTTCTCTCATTGATGTAGGTAGCAACACAGCCAGGTACAGACAATGTAAACTGTTCAAGTACCATGAGGTTACACAATTGCTCAAATCCCTTACAAATTCCACATGCGTTTGTCTATCAGATTTTTTCCAGTTGCTAAAACGCTGCCTGTACACCTCAGGAACCAGTTCATATGCTTTTAACACTGCATCCTTTACTGTTTTATAGGATTTACACTGTTCTGATGTTAAAGCTGCAAAAGCCTCTTGTGCTTTACTAGTAAAAACGCACTGTAGTACCTAAGTTCGTTCACTATCAGACCAATCTCTTGAATCTGCAAGCCACTCAAACATACAAAAAAAAATATCTGGATCCTTCTCATTAAACTATATATACTCATCCCTAGTCTTCAGATGGTTCATGGTGAGGGGTTCTTATTCACTAAAAGCCCAGGAAGTGTGAACAGCCCGTGCTATGCAGTTACCACCAGAACAACCTGGATGTGATCCTGAGCATAAAGCTCTACTCACGTTCACCATCACACAAAAACTTACAAGGTCCCTAATAGAACCAGTTGCCAAGCCTATTGAGAAAACTCCAGGTAAAACCACCAAAACCACTGTAGCCAAGACACCAACCACTTACCAACACTACAAAGTAATTGACTCAAATTACTTAACAAGTACTCCATCCCAAACAATGGGCCAAACAAGGAGACTAAACCAAAATTCTCTCTCAACAAAACACGTATATCGTATATCAAGTGTGACACTATTCAATTCCCCAATAAGACAAATCATTAATTAGGTACTTATCCAGACTTACCCAGTTCAAACATGTTTAACTGAATTGACGAGCTCCCAACTTTGTCACAGCCCAGCTCAAGGGTAGGACAATATAGGAGGAGGCCACACATGATATGTACAAAATGTTTATTTAACAAAGCAAAACTAAAATAACTATGTAGATCAGCAAAGTCAGTAACCAAAAATTACAATGAACCAAAACACCGAAACAAAACACCGAACCAAACCCCAGAGAGAGAGAGAAAGTGACTAGTGCCAGCAGCCTGTATATCAGTGGCCAATCAGGCAGCTCAGATGTAACCCATTCCACTAATGAACTCTTTCCAATCACCCCAAATGAGGAAGCAGTCCACCAAACCCCTCACAGGGTGTCACAATATATATACTGTATATATGTGTGTGTGTGTGTGTAAACACGGCCTAAGTTTCTACACAGTATATGAGGACAAGTAATCCCTGTTCACTTTTTTCCCACTAATTTTATATCTTTCAGATGTGAATGAGAGCGGATATGTATACAGTCATGTGACATCTTCACAGGACTCTTTGCAATCAGTGGAAAGACTAAGTACACCCCATGATTCAATAGCTTGTAGATAACTTGAAGTAATGGGTTTCTATATGTCTTTATCAGTCTCTCTTAAGGTCCCACTACAGCATTTCTATCGTGTTGAGGTCTGGACTTTTACTGGGCTATTGCAACACCTTGAATCTTTTCTTTTTTCAGCCATTCTGTTGTAGATTTGCTGGAGGGCTTGGGATCAATTTTATATAAAATTATATTGTAAGGTAAAGACCCTACAATAACACAGAAAAACCCCAACAATCAGACAATCCCCTATGAGCAAGCACTTGGCAACAGTGGGAAGGAAAAACTCCCTTTTAACAGGAAGAAACCTCTGGCAGAACCAGGCTCAGGGAGGGGCAGCCATCTGCCGCGACTTTGGTATACAGTTCATGGTCATGGGCATGGTTGACTCACTGAATGCAAGGGGCCCAGGTCCTGTGGCTACAAAAGAAGCCCAAACATCACCCCTCCACCACTGTGCTTGGCATTTTGTGTTTGTGCTGATATGCTGTGACTGGTTTTTGCCAAATGCAGCTCTGTGCATTATGGCCAAGTATCTCCACTTAAGTCTTGTTTTTCCAGAGGGCATTGTTCCAGAAGTCTTGTGGTTTGCAGCTGTGCAAACCTAAGCTGTGCTGCCCTGTTAACATTTAACATGCTCACTGAAGCCTGTAGAGTCTGAGATGTGGCTCAAGGGTTTTTTGCAGTTTCTCTGAACATTTCACAGTTTCACTTTGGGTTAGATTTGCTGGAATGTCCACTTTTGGGAAGACTGTAGTATTGTGGTAACACATACCTGAATCCTCCAGACCAGCAAACTGTCAAAACATCTGCTTTTATAGAGGTGGTCTCACTTGCAGATGATCAATCAATCAAGTGCACCTGGCTCCTACTTACCGTCTTAATTCCTATGGGAACAGTAAGGGTATATTTACTTTTTCACAGGACCACATTCACATGACTGTATTTTATTAATATGGCCAGAAGAAGATGGCTTAAAGGGAGACTGACTGAAAGGGAGCAAAGGGGTTAAATGACTCTGTTCAGCCAGAGATTGAACGAAAGGGGGTGCACACAGATCCAGTATAAGATAAATAAGGATTATTCTGAATTCTGAACCCTGAATGATGTAAAGCTACTCTAGGAGAGTTCAAGAATAAAAATACAGAGTTGGAAATGAGCATATTAGGTCAACTATAAGTGAAATAATACTGGCCTAGTCTTAGCCAATCAGAAAAAAGTTGCTTGCTTATTGTTTCACATTTGTGGATTGAAAAACTCTAAATGATAAAGTGTTTATTAAAACAATTACAAAAATTAGTTAATGTTAATATCTCATTGTTTTATGCAATAAAAATAAACACTATGTCACAAATGAGAAGGAACAAATCTTACAGACATATATGACCACAGCCTTCTGGTTGAACTAATTTCCTCTGCATACTCCTGATCCATGCAGCTGTACTACCACCTAATACTCTCTTGTCCTGCATTAGCATTTAGATTTGTGTGTTTATTTTTTAGGATGTTTATCCTCTGTGGATTCATGTTCCTCTGAATGCTTTGGGCTCAGCCGGAGGGGCTTTGAACTCAGAGACGACCTTTTTTAATTTGCTCCTGGAGAATATCAGGAGCAGAGCCAAAAAAGTGATTGTTGCAATAAACGGTTAAACCCCGATGCGAATATCCTGACTGAAATTTATTCAAGTGAAGGTCTCACCCACCTCCTATTCTGGCATGGTGTCAAATCTTGGCTGTTTTAATACATCTAAGACCTCAAAGATGTCTGGAAAAGGACAGTGAAGCCCTTTAGGCATCCTGTCCAATCAATACTCTTTTCAGCTTTTTGGCGTGTGACATTAACAGATCAGTAGAGCCATGAAACAGAAAGCCAAAGAGTTCAGCTCATGCTGTTATCCACTCCCCGGTCTTAAAAGTGATCCTCCATGTTCCTGGTAATAATTCACTGGCTCACTGTCTGCATTTTTTTTTTCTTCTTCAGGCGTAAATGCAAGAAAGACAGGAATCAGACAAAATGAAGTGTTGTAACAGCGGGAACCCTGAAAAAGTAGAGTGTGTAGCCTCCGGTGGAATGATGCTGATGTTAAGCTGTCTTCATATAGCCAGCTGTTTCACACTCCCTCTCAATCTGTATGTGGGCTCATTTAGCAACTGGCTGCTGTGGAATCAGTTGTCTCAAGCAGAGTCATTGCTGTGAAGGTCAACTCAAATGTATTCCCCTGGGAAACACTAAAAATAGATGAGTCAAACCGTAAAGTGCACTTGTGAAAATGCTGGTGTGTGATAGCACACTGGACATAAACTAATTACTTAAATACTGTGCTTCAGTCAGTGTTTAGCTGCTTTAAGTGAGTAATTCTTCTCACCTACATTTCAGACTGGTAAGAAATCTTTTTACTTCAATCGATATTTACTGCAGATCAAGAGAGCCATATTCATTCACTTCTCTCTTCTCTGGTCCAGCCCGTCCTCTTTCATCGTGTCTCCTTGTTCATGCCATTCACTACATGTGCTCAGACCTCAGACTCATCATATTCAAAAATGGTCGTGTAGTTTCTTCATCCTTCTTTGAAGAGGACTGGTAGGGAAGCACTATCTTCTCCCGAGCATGACTGCTATGGAGATCCATATACAGTGGGGCAAAAAAGTATTTAGTCAGCCACCAATTGTGCAAGTTCTCCCACTTAAAAAGATGAGAGAGGCCTGTAATTTTCATCATAGGTATACCTCAACTATGAGAGACAAAATGAGAAAAAAAAATCCAGAAAATCACATTGTCTGATTTTTAAAGAATTTATTTGCAAATTATGATGGAAAATAAGTATTTGGTCAATAACAAAAGTTCATCTCAATACTTTGTTATATACCCTTTGTTGGCAATGACAGAGGTCAAACGTTTTTTGTAAGTCTTCACAAGGTTTTCACACACTGTTGCTGGTATTTTGGCCCATTCCTCCATGCAGATCTCCTCTAGAGCAGTGATGTTTTGGGGCTGTCGCTGGGCAACACGGACTTTCAACTCCCTCCAAAGATTTTCTAT
>VUQS01067475.1:0-13087 GCA_015108495.1 Heterochromis multidens | reverse complement strand
TTACTGCTGATTGCTAAAATATCCCTGTCATTTTTGTATCAGTTAGTGTATCTGGAAAGTATTCACAGGGCTTCACTTGTTGCACATTTTGTCATGTTACAGCCTTATTCCAAAATGGGTTAAATTCATTTTTCACCTCAAAATTCTACACACAATACCCCATAATGACAAAGTGAAAAAAAGTTTGCTTGAAATTCCTGCAAAATTATTACAAATAAAAAACAAAAATATAACATGTACATAAGTATTCACAGCCTTTGCCATGACACTCAAAATTGAGCTCAGTTGAGCTCAAAAAAACACTTAAATAAACTAAAAGTGAGTGTCATGAAATCAAGAAAAGTATAAAAAAACAAAAAAACCCAAGAACAAACAAGGAAAAGTATCGCTGTGCCACAGCTAGTATATGCCCACTGATCTTGCAGCAGTCACTTATGCAATTAGGAATATAATATTTATTATTTCACATATTTTAGGAAGGAATTGAAACCTTCAATGAAAATCAACATCTTTACTCTGTTCTTTGCTACTTTAAGGTCAATGACACTTTATGAGTGGGAATGCAATCAACCCTGGAGAGGTTAGCACGATTATTTGATTATAGTGTTGCTAAAAATGGATTCAAATATAGAAAGAACTAGCACAAATCACAAACAATATAATGCTTCTTCATCCTTTCACTGCTCACAAATAATGACAATTTCCATATTGAAAACTAGGCACTCAAAAAGTAGGTGAAGATCAAGAAGGTGAAGGAAGGACTGGATGCAAAGTCAAGCTTTGGGAAGCACATCTGATGAAAAACTCTCTATAGCGCACAAGTGCAAAATGAATAACTGGTGTAGGGATTGTCCGTGCAAATGAAATTGCCAGCATCACTACTTTGATTAAATTAAATGGTGTGATGTTATTGGTAGCATTCATTGTGTCTTTGGATTAGCGGCCTTCAATTAAATAGACAAGTTTAAACTGCAGTATGGATGCACCCCTCCTACTAACATACATGGAGAGTGTAGTATGTTTCTGAATGCCCATTTTATATTCCTACAATCCCCTCCAAATATATTCCAAAACATGGGTTTACATTTAATTGTTGAAATAATTTAAAATTGATTACACTTCTTTGACCCTTTCCTTTGTACTTTAGAACCTGTTATTTGAAAATCTGGATTTGGAAATATGAGTGAGAAGGAGAAGAGGAGACGACTTTAAACAACTCTGGTGTCACACCTAAAAAGAAAAAATGCAAATCACTGTCAGCAGGTCAGGATGCCAAACAGAAGAGAACAAATGAGCAAAACTCATAAGCAACTCTCACACTGCAGAAATGAAATGCACTTAAACTGGGTAAATAAGATTGCCACAACCAAGCTCAAAAGGGTGTGACAAACAGTGACTGTAAGCAAGTCAGTGTGTATAAAGTGTATGACTGATTCCTAAGTGTTTGAGTGAGAAGAGGGTGAGAGGATCTGACAGACTTGTGAGCCCAGTCTACTCAGGTGTGCGACATCTCTAACCAAGTCAGCTCCTCCCAGCAATTTCCTGGAAGAAATGGAAAGGCAACCAGAGGTCAGTCCTATGGCTGTCACAAAATAAATATAAAATTTGTCTTTTTTTGTTTTTTTTGTTTTGTGGCATGGTGGTGCAGTGGTAAGCACCTTCACCTCAAAGCAAGAAGGTGCTGGACTTCCAGCATCCAGCAGCTGGCTTGGGCCCCTCTATTTGTAGTTTGCATGTTCTCTCTGTGCCTGTGTGGGTTCCCTCCCGGTGCCCTGGCTTCCTGCCACAATCCAAACAATGCTTGTTAGGTTAATTCTTGTTAATTGGTGATTCTAAATTGGCTGTAGGTATGAGTGTGAATGGTTGTCTGTCTCTTTGTGTTAGCCCTGCGATAGACTGGTGACTTGTCCAGTGTGTACCCTGCCTTTCACCCTATCACAGTAGGGACAGGTTCCAGCTCCCCCCATGACCCTGAAATGGATAAGCGGAAGAAAATGGATGGATGTCTTTTTTTTTCCTTTTCAATGTTTGGCATAAGGTGTATCTCCTCTCTGTTCATCAGTTTGTTCATGCATGGTCCCCAGAGGTTGCAGAGCTATAGAAAGTATATAAAAGATGATACTCCTAGTGACCTGGTGCTGAATCTGGAGCTGGAGGATGGCATGGTGAGACAATTACATACAAATTCAGAGGAAAACAGTAATTCCAAATGTAATTACGATCAGGATTTTGATTATGCATTTCTACGTTCAAACATCTTTTGAATAAACATATTTTGGCTAAAACATTCCTGACGTCTTCCAGGTTGCCCCTTTTATGTAAATGTGCATAAACACTAACTGAGTAAAGCTAAACTAGGCAACATGTTTTTGGCCGCAACTGGGAAAATATCCATATGAACCATTCAGCACATTGTAAGAACAATGACAACAAAAATAATAGTTCAGTGGATGTCAGGCACCTGCCCCTCCTCCCTCTTTGACATGTCTGTGTGTGCTTAATTGCAGGAGTGGAGTCAGGAGTGGGATGTCAGCCCAGAGGAAACTCATTTCTGCCATTTGTATCCCAATCTCATTCTTTCCGTCATAGCTTGTGGCCTCAGGTGAGGATAGGACTGCAGACTGACTGGTAATTTCCCACTCCACTCTTACTTTTGAACAAGTCCCCAAGGTACTTAAACTCCCCCACTTAGGATAGCAAACACTCCCCAACCAAGGGTGGGTTTTTCATCCTTTTTCTGGCTAAAAACCATGGTCTCAAACTTGGAAGTGTTAATTCTCACTCCTACTGCTTCATACTGGGCTCCAAACAATCATGCAGGGGCATGTTCATCAGGACAGCCCCACAACATCTAGAGCTAACTCAGGGCAACTCTTATCTACCCCAGGGGGCCCTGCCACTGAGGATTGGTTCAACTACCTCAGTGACCTTACCCTCAGTGATGGATGAGCCATTTCCTTCCTCCCCAGACTCTGCTTCCTCTAAAGAAGGCGTGTCAGTGCCCGCCATGATAGAAACAAATAAATTGCTGGGACTTTTTTTCCCTCCTGGGTCCACACTCTTTGTTATGGTCATTTTTTTTCCAAAGGCAAATTTATATCCCACAAGTGTTTCCACTTCTTTGTACATTCCCTCACGTTCATTCTGATAGTTTTGGCGATCTCCCTCCAGTAATTTGCTGACATTTGAGAGTCCTTATATTGATACTATGGTTATTATTTATTATATTAAGGTCATGATTATTATTTTCTCACTGACAAATTCAAAAACTGTGTGAAAAATTTGGCAGAAATGCATAGGAGGAATCAATAGTACTGAAAAGGCCAATCACATTAGTTATTTTTCATCTTTTTACATACTTTTTCTGTTTTTGTTCTGCTCTGGCTTCTTCTGAGTTGCTGGGTGGTTGTCTCAGCATTCAGCCATCAGTGTAGAGCCCCACCCTGTAGCTCCACCAAGGAGGTTCTAGCTTTGGTAACTCACATAAAAGTTTGGGCCAACAAAATGTTCCTGCACTGGAAAATGGCCTGTGGATTTTGTTTTTGTTCTGTATTTCCCCATACACTGGCAAATTCTTGGAGCTGAATTTTAATACTGTCCTTAAGGATAACTGATCTGTCCTGGAGAAGTTGGAGACAGCTTGAGAGCAGAGAAGGAAATTTGTGTGCATTTTTCCATTGTTATATCTAAAACAACTATGCAATAAAATTTATAGTGTGTGGTGCAGTATTCCCTTTACAGTGTTTTATATCCCAATAACTGTCATTCACAGTGGAAAAACAAGGTAAGCCTAAACACTAGTTTTTACTGGTTCTGGACAATTTTTGGTTATCTTTACTTCGGTAGCAGCCACAGCAACACCAGAGAAATAATCTTGGAATTTTCAAAAGTTCCTGGGTAAAAGTAGAAAACCTGTGTTGACATTAACTTAACCCTGTGTGAAAAAAAATCAACCTCCTCATTAATCAGTTTCAAAGAGGGTGGTGTAGTGATGCAGTAAAGCTCCAGCAAAAAAAGGTAATCAGGGAAAAAGCGGAATCCTCAATTTTTTTTGACAACTGTAATATACATTCCCAGTAACTGACATACCTAGTAAGCAAGTAAGCTTGCTTTGTAGGGCTGCCTACCCAGATGCATGAATTGTTGTCAGTCACTATGACTTCAGTCCTTCATTAATACCTACAGCACACTTGTTACAGACTGGTTCTACATAAGCACCATATAACTGTAAGAGTGGATGGTGCTACTAAATAGGGAACAGCACATTGTATTCTAGGAATTATTTATCTAGTTCACTGACTTAACATAATTACAGATCCAATCTGGGAAGAAACACACACACGTAGTTCATTCCCCTGCTCCTCTTGTTCACATCTGTGAACTGAAATTGCTTCTTATGGCCAGGCCTGAACCTATAGTAGCTTGCGGTCATCATTTTGTCAGTGTGAATGGGTGAATGACAGGCAAATTGTAGCATGTTATGTAAATGATATCCATAACACATGGAATTTAGCCAGTCAGTGAAACAGTGAAAACTGTTTCCTGGAGTCATGTTCACTGTTGACTAGGCTATTAGTTAATCTACTGTGCTGTTAAGTAATCTTTGGTTGCGCAAAGTAATCAAGGGAAGATAGGATTTAAAGTTTATCAGTCTGCAGAGATGTTTGGTAAATGGTAAATGAACTGATTCTTGTATAGCGCTTTTCTACTCTCCCAGAGCACTTAAAGCACTAGACATCTACACTGGCTCTCCAAGCCTCCTCATGCTATTGGACCTCAGTTTAGCAGGCAGTTGCAGGTGAATACTACAGTAGCAAAAACTACCACAAATGCAGTTTATAGTATAATGGCAGCTGTCTGTGGACAAATTTTGCCAACGCAATAGTGTCACAAGCATGTCTAGTGAATAAGTTACTAGTTACAATGAACTAGTAAATCTGGCCTCATGGTTATGGACAGCAGACCTTTGACACACCACTCAGTCACTCATTTCTGAAAAGCATAAACACGTGTATTGATAAGACCATCCTCCTTCAATTCAAACATTTACACTGATTACATAATCCTGTTCTGCTTTCACTACTTTAAGCATGAGATGCATCACAATTTCATTTTCAGTTAAGCTATTTTAATAAAAAAAGGATCAGAAAAATATTCATTCACTTTGAAATAAGCAATACATTCATCACATGTGGAAAAGGTGTAGAATGGCTGTTGGGGTGTATTAAGGTTAGGCACAGATAATTGCATCCTTTAAAATCTGTGCTTTAAAAAGCCCAATAAAGTATTCGGGTCTTAAGAGCTTGTTTATAAGTAATTAGCTGTAGTAAAATCACTAATATGGCTGGAGGAATAAAATTGACAAAAGGAAATGTTTTTGGCTGGAAAAACAATTTAGATTTACACAGTGGTCCAAACAGTTGTAAGATAATCTACAACAATACTGGTAACATTTCATTAACTACTGAATGTTATATACTGACTGGATAAACAAGGATCTGATATAGTGCTGGATTTAAGTGCTGGAACGTGAGGGAATGTACAAAGAAGTGGAAAAACTTGTGGGATATAAATTTGCCTTTGGAAAAAAAATGACCATAACAAAGAGTGTGGACCCAGGAGGGAAAAAGTCCCAGCATTTTATTTTTTTCTATCATGGCTGGCTGGCACCACATATAAAACACTGGAACAAGACCACACGATAATTAACACATAATGCACCAGCACAAGCATAAACGCAACGTCAGCCACGTATGTAGGTTACGTTGTAGGCTCTACAATGAATCCTCGCAGACGTCTAAATCAGGCCTAAGACTGAGGTTGTGCAAGAGTGTAGTGCAAATTGCATTAATAAATAATATGTAAATCTAAGGAAGAGCCGCAAGAAGGTATAATGCAGAAATATGTGTGTGGAATGTTAAATGTTAATTACAAAGGAAATAACTAGTAGTCTGGATGTGCATCTGTCGCAGTCAGCTTAAGCCAAAAGTGGGTGATTTGTTAGACCTACAGCATTAATGGTTAACTAAATGGAGATAAACGTTTTTGGGTAAAGAGAACATTTCTGATTAAACAAAAGAATGTGAGTGTTAAAAAAAAGGGAGACATTCTACGATTTAACAAACCTCAGCCTTGACCCAGACACTTCATGAGGTTGCAAAAATAAGACTTTCAGAAAAATGCAATAATTATGGCTTTTAATGTGAAGTGTAGATTAGTGTAAAAATTTCTTTTTCACATACGTATATAATAAAAATTAGTCTTAACATATATGGGCATTTTGTGGACAGAAATCTTACTAAAATGAACTGAAATAGATGTTAGATAAAGTTCTTTAGCTGCTTATTGCAGTTAGCCCAAACATTCAACCTTAACAATGAGAAAAGGAAATTGTAAATGGCATATGACACGCCACGGTAAAAATCTGGTTTCTGTTTCATGTGTGAGTGGATAAACCTCAGATCAGGATCAAACAGGATCATCTTTTGGGCTGAGCTCATTTTTCTTTTAATGGCTGCTTACCAATGTTTACAATTTACTCCTGACACATTTACTGAAGAAACTATGTTTTGGCACAGCTAGTTAAATGATGCTACTTTTTCATATTATTGTGCATCCAGTGATCATGTAATGTCAAACACAGCACAAATGTCAAGAAGGGTAATGTGATAATACAGCAAAAGCGAAGTATATAATATTGGTGTACAGTCATTCCATCAGAGTGCCTTGTTCCACTGTTCATCTGTCCTTTCAGGCGCGACTGCCTCTGAGCCAAAGCCATCTGGTCGGGGTCGGGCCCAGAAATCCTCAACAACGACACAAAGCAGAAACATTATGCAGGGTAGGGGAATGTGAAATTGTGTCAGTGTGACTGTCAGTATCCACACGTTACACTTGTTTATCCACACAGAGAATTGCAGAAAATTCACGGAAGTCTATCCCACTTCCATCGTGACCACTTGTATATTTTGTCTTTTATAATTCAGCATTTCAGGCGTCATCCCAAAGACCTTCTCGAACTGGAGTCACCAAATCTTACGTAGTAGATGAAGTGAGTTAATGACAAATGATAACACTTGTAATCTCACCTACCTCTATTTCTATCTGTACATGAAGCATACCATTCTAACTTGGATCTCATATTTATCCATCCTTAGGTGACCATTGATGACTCAGATGAAGACATACCTGTAACAAAAGCTACCCGACCCCCTCCAAAGTATGTTTGTTTTAATCTAGTGTCGAAGTCCATATTTTTAAGAGATTATCAAAATGCAGTGACAAAATTATGTCCATACTGTTAGAAAGCAAGCAGACACACAAATCTTGATCATGTTCTTTCCTACCACAGGCCATCGTCATCATCATCATCGTCGTCCTTTGCTAAGTACAGCTCTCAGAGCCAGAGCCAGTCAAGAGGAGTTGCATTTGATGACAGTGATGATGATGAGGTAAAACGAGGCAAAATGATATAGCATGTGTCATGTAAAGTGGGATCACCATCAAACCATATAGTTTTAGGTGCAATAAAAATGTATCTGAATTCCTGATTACCTTTGGCTTTTGCATTTCTTACAGAAAATTTATACCCCACTCATATATGTTAGTTTTGCCTGACTAATGTTTAATGTTTTTTTTCTTCATCATTTTCTTATACAGGATGATCCATTCAAAGGCCCCACCAGGAGATAACCATAAGTGCATCTATCATTTTCCCAAACATGTTAGTTAGCAAGTGAGCTGCTCTGGTATTGTTCTGAAGGATTTCAAGGTCCATATGCATTTAGTTTTCTCAGCACTCAGTCTTAATGTTAACAATAATAATTACATTAGTCACCTAGTGTTGCTTGGGGTCACATTTTCAAATCAGTCTGTTTTCTGGTGAAAGGGTTATACTGAAGGGTACAGGAGGGCAAGGTGGAGGTGTTGTCCTGAGTTTTCACAACCTCACTGTACCTATCAGTTGGTGGACTGCATCTGCTAGATCAACAGTAACCATTAATGGGTTTTGTCTCTGGCTTTTGTAGTACTTTAATTCTTAAAAAATAAATGTTGCTTTTGATATATAATCAAGTGTCTTTATTTTTGCATTATAGTTTTTGTGATTATGGCTGCAAAGTCACACAAACACTTACCAGCCACTTTATTAGGTATACCTTACTAGTACAAGGATGGACAGTTGCTGCAGATTTGTCATCTGTATATTCATGATTAGTCTCACGTTCCAACACATCTCAAAGGTGCACTATTGGACTGAGATCTGGTGACTGTGGAGGACATTTGAGTACAGTGAACTCACTGTCATGTTCAAGAAACCAGTTTGAGCTTTAGGATTTGACATCCTGTTGGAAGCAGCAATCAGAAGATGGGTACACTGTAATCATAAAGTGTAAGAAAATCTTCTCCACACCATTACACCACCTCCACACCATTTTTCTCTTATTTGGACCATTCTCTGTAAACCCCAGAGATGGTTGTGCAGGAAAATCACAGTAGATCAGCAGTTTCTGAAATACTCAAACCAGCTCGTCTGGCACCAACAACCATGCCACATCCAAAGTCACTTAAATCAGCTTTCTTCTCCTTTCTGATGCTCAGTTTGAACTTCAGCAGGCCGTTTTAAGGATGTCTACATGTCTAAATGCATGGAGTTGCTTACATGTGATTGGCTGATTAGATATTCGTGTTAACAAGCAGTTGAACATGTGTACTTAACAAACGGCCAGTGAGTGTAGATCATTGTGGTAAGGTAAAGTGAAAAAAAAAAAGTCTGAAAGAGCTTACAAATATGTTAGGTGGCCAAGAAACTAATTCTGAATACTGTACACCATTTTACAGGCCAGGTGTCAACAGAGCTGAAACCCCTTTATTTTATACTGCCCCCTTTTGGTCAACAAAGTTTCAAGTTATCAAAATTGGGAATTGGGAAAATCTGTCCAAGATGCAAAAGAGCAAGGCAGATATCTTAGATTTCTTCCAGACTTTCTTTTATTTGCGTTTTCCATCATGTTAATCAGATGATTTATTTACTCTCTGGCAAGGTGGGTTATCATCTGATCATGAACTATTAGATACAATTAGAATTTGCACAATCTTTTGTTCATATTTTAAATAATGATTCACAAATAATTTCTTTCTTGTCCCTTTTGTTAATTTAAGGTCTGTGGATGTGTGCTTGAGGCTGGGAGGACATTGAAATTAAACATTTAACGTGACACACATTTATAAAGATAAGAACAATTGTCCCAGTTACCAAGTTAAAATTGTTTTTGTTTTTACAAGCTTTTTACAGATATATTAAAAAACAACAAAATGCACCATATTTACAGTCAAATGCTATTCATCCCCATGGCACTTTTACTGAAGTCCAACTATTTTTATGATATATAATACAATATACAGTACAGAAATTAAGTTTTAAAACAAATGCAGGCTTATTAACTGTTAGAATGAGTTTTGGCTGAGTGCAAAATTTGACTAACTACAGTAAATTTGACAAAAATAAATGTACAATATTTTTGGGGAAACTGCACTGAAATTGAGCAGAGAAGGCAATAACTTCGTGACCACCAGTATTTTGAAGGCACTCTGGATGTGCAATTACTTTGAAACTCAGGATGTAGGCACTATGCAGTGTGATGTATGAATGTTTGTATTAAATTTATTATGAGACTCGTGACTTAAATGTTCTGCGTATAAAGTGAGGTCATTTACTTCTCACTTTCCACTTAAAGTGCTAAATCATTTTGAGGTTAGAAGTATCACGCCTGCAGTGCTGCAAAAAAAGTGCTTTTGCTCTTTAATAGGGTGATCAACTAAAATAGCACAATAAATGCATTAAACTCTTAGACCTTTTGTCACTTTTAAAATATTACTGATACCTGATGATACAGTCTGTTGCCTTTCTCTGTAGCAGTTTAACATATTAACCCAAACAACACTTGATGCATGCTCAATAATCCAGGTAAAAGAATCCCAAAAAGTTGAATCTGTTCATCTGGACGTAGCGTTTTTTAGTGGGAGAAACGTTTCGTTGCCAACTGGTAACTTCTTCAGTCTCAGCTGACTGCAGACTTCCCCAGCCTTATATGTACTATGTACTATGTACTGTTTATAAGGCTGGGGAAGTCTGCAGTCAGCTGAGACTGAAGAAGTTACCAGTTGGTAAACGAAACGTTTCTCCCACTAAAAAACGCTACGTCCAGATGAACAGATTCAACTTTTTGGAACCCAAACAACACATTACACACCAAAAGTCAAGGCACACAGTAATCAAGTACATTATGTCTGAGACTTGCCAGTCAAACTCCAAAAAATTCACAGAATAGTGTTTGCAGTAATTTGTGCCAACATAGATAAAATAAACTCTTTGAGAGGATTCACCTCTTTAAAAACAAAAAAAACAAAAAAACAAAAAAAAACAAAACAACACACAAACCAAAAAAAAAAAAAAAATGCATAAAAACAGACCAAAAAGACCAGTGCACATAGCTACAAAAATATATTTGTCCCCTGAGATAAAAACACAAACAGCATGTGACATATGGTCATATGAAGTGTGTGTGTGTGTGTGTGTGTTTGTGCTCGTTGTTTATGCATACGGCTGTATTTGTTTCCATTTTGCTTTTGAGATCTTCAGCTTCCCCTTTCTCACCAACCTTCTTTCAACTTCAGGCAACCAAAATGAAAAAAACTGGTTTGTTTTAGTTTCACAGTCTATCAGAGGCAGACCGCACTGGAGTCTTGTGGTGGTTGCTTGTCACAGTGGATAACATCATGGGTTTTTCTGTAGGGATGAAGTAAAAATTATCTTGGGGATTGTATACATTACAATATTAATTTTTTAATATTTTTGAGGAAAACTCCTAGTCATTAAGTGACAAACATTGTGTTGCCATTTCCTTTCAAAACCTATGGGGTTATTCTGTATGCAGTACCTCAATGGTTGTTTGGATCCAGTTGAGCATCACTTCCACATTAGAGTAAACACCTGGCTTTCCCTTCCGGGCACAGCCAACACCCCAGCTCACCACTCCTACCAGACTCCATTTGGAGTCTGTGAAGTGCACCAAAGGGCCCCCACTGTCCCCCTGTAGTTTAAAACAAAATTTAAAAAATTAAGTTTTTAATATCCAAAATATTTGCCAAAAATATACTATAACTATATAAACACTACTATATATAACTATAATACCCAGACTACAAAATCCAATAGAAGACCTTTAACAAATTAAAATTAAAAATTAAATTCAAGGTCTGTTACCTGGCAGGCATCAACTTTCCCTTCCGGGTAACCAGCACAGAGCATCCTTTGTGTTATGGCACTACCATAGACAGTGGGGCTGGAACATGCAGACTGGGTTATCAGAGGGACATTGGCCTCCTGCAGTCTGTCAGAAACCACACCTGACGGCAATGCAAGCACACAGTGTTTGCAATGGGCAACCTCATAGACAAGCAAAAGTATCTTTTCTGTCTGAGGTAGCAGCAGATAAAAAGGAGGTTACAGTTAGGATTCCTCACCATTTTCCCTTTGGTATCCCCAGCCTGTCACAGTCATGGAGGTTCCATCAGGAAGGCTATAGTCTTTAGGAGGTAGACAAACTGGTCTGCTGGTATCTGGAAGACAAACATTGAGTAAATTGGAAATTGTTATTTGCTTTATTGTAAATTAGACTGTTAGGAAATACATATAGTTATAAGCTAATGACAGGCTGAATGTGATTTACTACATAGTGAGAAACTTGCTATTTGACATAAAGCCACTAGAGGGCAAAAGAGAAAGGAGGTAAAGCTTACTGAATACGTGTTGTTACTGTAATATACAGTGTATACAGCCTTTTATATACAATCTATGGTCCTTGTTGAAACCATTCACACTCTATAAGATCTAATCAATATAACAGTAAGGTACAGTGATAACTCTGTTTCCAGGAGAAAATTTAAACTAACCTGCCACTGTGATCGGGCTACTGAGTCTCATCAGTGCAATGTCGTAGTCATTTGTAACTGGATTATAGTCCCCATGCACTATAACCCTGTCCACAGAAAAGCCTCCCTGTGAGATCATATATGTCTTGCCTGACACCACTGCCCATTGCCTCAGCTCCTTTTGACTTCTGCACAGCCCAAAAGAAGAGAGCAAGAAGGAAGTGGGATCATGAGGTTTTGAATTAGACAGATTAAGCAAATTCAGTGGAAATGGCATACTATGGTAACTATACTGACCCAGAGAAGCAGTGGGCAGCAGTGACTACCCAAAGCGGTGACACCAGTGAGCCTCCACATGTATGTTGGCCAGACCGCCGCAGGCTGACCTGCCAGGGCCAGTGCTCAATAGAAGTATCGGTGCCCCCAACGATACGATCTTCAGGGCCCACTTTTCCACAGTCTGATAAAAAAAATTATTGTTATTTTCAGAGATTCGCAGTTCATTTCAAACTACCTTTTATATTATGTCTGTCAATTCAACATTCTAGATGCTTTTGTTCAAAAACCTCTCTGAGCTGTTAGGAATGGAGAAAGCTACTTTGTCATATGTCTGTGTAGGTTCTCAGTCATCCAGGACATGGTAGTCTAAGGGTTTGAAAGAAGGCAACTGGACTTCTTTAAGTTGTTTGAAGACGTTTCGCCTTTCATCCAAAAGGCTTCTTCAGTTCTAAAACCAAAAGGTGGAGAGTCCCAGGTATTTAAACCCCTAGTGGGGACTGTCTCTCGGGAGGTGGTCATTAACCCACTATTGATCATGTGAGTCCTTTGATCATGTGAGTGATTAACCCACTATTGATCATGTGAGTCCATTGATCATGTGAGTGATTAACCCACTATTGATCATGTGAGTCATCACATGAGCCCAGGTGTGAAAAAAGGCGTGGGTCATTATCCCCACAGGTTTTGGGTGAAACCACTGTGAGACTTTGCCCCAAACCATCATGTGTCCTATTGAGGTCACCTGATGCAAGCTGTGGATGGGGGTTGAGGCGCCTGGGAAGGGATCTCAAGACTGCATTGTATGTGGCTGACAGTTGGTGTCGTAAGCCACCACCTCTGTTCAACGATGGTCATTCACAGTGGACATAGGTGGGCT
>VUQS01067473.1:0-21479 GCA_015108495.1 Heterochromis multidens | reverse complement strand
AGAAGGCCTGGCTCGCAGCCTCTGCTCTAATTCATCTCAAAGTTGTTCTATCGGGTTGAGGTCAGGACTCTGTGCAGGCCAGTCAAGTTCTTCCACACCAAACTCGCCCATCCATGTCTTTATGTTTGTGCAGTCATGTTGGAACAGGAAGGGGCCATCCCCAAACTGTTCTCACAAAGTTGGGAGCATGAAATTGTCCAAAATGTCTTGGTATGCTGAAGCATTAAGAGTTCCTTTCACTGGAACTAAGGGGCCAAGCCCAGCTCCTGAAAAACAACCCCACACCATAATCCCCCCTCCACCAAACTTTACACTTGGCACAATGCAGGTCAGACAAGTACCATTCTCCTGGTAATTGCTAAACCCAGACTCGTCCATCGGATTGACAGATGAAGAAGCGTGATTCGTCACTCCAGAGAACATGTGTCCACTGCTCTCGAGTCCAGTGGTGGCGTGCTTTACACCACTGCATCCGACACTTTGCATTGCACTTGGTGATGTAAGGTTTGGATGCAGCTGCTCGGTCATGGAAACCCATTCCATGAAGCTCTCTGTGCACTGTTCTTGAGCTTATCTGAAGCCCACATGAAATTTGGAGGGCTGTAGCTACTGACTCCGCAGAAAGTTGGCCTAACCCTAACCCTGCGAACTATGTGCCTCAGGAGCTGGTGACCCTGCTCTGTGATTTTATGTGGCCTACCACTTTGTGACTCAGTTGCTGTCATTTCCAATCGCTTCCACTTGGTTATGATACCACTAAAAGTTGACTGTGGAATATTTAGTAGTGAGGAAATTTCACAACTGGACTGGAGGCACAGGTGACTTCCTATTACATTACCACGCTGGAATTCACTGAGGTCCTGAGAGCGACCCATTCTTTCACAAATGTTTGTAGAAGCAGTCTGCATGCCTAGGTGCTTGATTTTAAACATCTGTAGCCATAGAAGTAATTGGAACACCTGAATTCCATGATTTGGATGGGTGAGTGAATCCTTTTGGCAATATAGTGTATGTATTGCTCATTAACGCAAATATCTAATCAGCCAATCAAATCGCAGCAATTTAGTGCATTTAGGCATGCAGACATGGTCAAGTCGACTTGCTGAAGTTCAAACAGAGCATCAGAATGGGGTAGAAAAGTGATTTAAGAGACTTTGAACATGGCATAGTTGCTGGTGTCAGACAACAAAGGTATGCAGAAGAGCATCTCTGAATGCACAACATGGTATGGTCTTCTGCAACAGCATAAGTCCACACCAGGTGGTACTTCTGTCAGCTAGGAACTAAGGCTACAAATTGCATGGGCTCACAAAAATTGGATTGGACAACAGAAGAGTGGAAAAATGTTCCCTAGTCGGATGAGTCTAGATTTCTGCTGCGACATTCGGATAGTAGGATCAGAATTTAATATGAAAACAGGAAGCCATCCGACCTTGTTTCAGCAGTTCAGGGGGTTGGTGCTATAATAGTGTGGGGGATAATTTCTTGGCACACTTTGGGCCCCTTACTCTCAACTGAGTATCGTTTAAATGCCATAGCCTACTTGAGTATTGTTGCTGACCATGTCCATCCCTTTCCAACAGGATAACGCATCATGTCACAAAGCTCAGATCACCTCTGGTTTCTTGAACATGACAATGAGTTCACTGTACTCAAATGGCTTCCACAGTCACCAGATCTCAATCCAATACAGCACCTCTGGGATGTGGTGGAAATGGACATTCACATCGTGGATGTGCAGCTGACAAATCTGCAGCAACTGTCAATTATGTCAATATAGACTAACACCTCTGAGCAATGTTTCCAGCACCTTGTTGAATCTATGCAATGAAGAATTAAGACATTTCAGAAGGCAAAAAGGGGTCGAATCCAGTGCTACCAAGTACAAGTGTCTGATGAGTGCATATTGGATACTATAGTAGTTACTAATTGGTAACTTTCACTGATTTCACTGACCCCAGGAAGACTAGACTTTTCCAACTATTTTGA
The DNA here is from genome assembly GCA_015108495.1 of Heterochromis multidens. NCBI lineage: Eukaryota > Metazoa > Chordata > Actinopteri > Cichliformes > Cichlidae > Heterochromis > Heterochromis multidens. The sequence goes on along the minus strand of VUQS01067473.1, from coordinate 19,490 downwards.
AATATGCTGCGAAGTAAAATAAGAAAGCCAGATACTTTTCAAAAAGCAAAAAAATAACAAACAATAACAAACATATTTCATAAGTTGTCTTTCTAAAACTTAATAATTAAGTATCAGTATTTTTACTGATACTTTTACACAGTGGTGGATATTTATTTATTTATTTTTGATAATGAGAATGTAATTGGCAAGATTAAGATTATTATCAGTCGGATAAACAACAGGCAGCAACCTGTTCCTGTCGGTTTAAGGTTTGCACAAAGACTGGATGCTGGTTAAAACAGCCTAACATCTGTCATATTACAAGCTAGGCTGTACCCAGCCTGAGCAGGGAGTCTCTGATGCCTGCCACTGCAACTGTATAGATGCAAGAAACAATAATAGTGAATTATTTTTAAAAAGTTTAAAAAGAATACAGATGGATTTAGGTATCTTTAGACTGAGGCAAGTTTGCCATTTCCAGTCTTTATGCTAAGCTAAGCTGAGCTACACTATTTATCTGTTTAAGTAAAATCTTTCAACACTGATTAAAAAAAACAAGCTTGATTTTTGTCAAAAATGGTGTACTTTTAAATAATAATTCAAGAAAATACCCTAAGACATCTCCTAAACTCAGTTTACTATGACACCCCCGCCAAAATGACTTTGCTAGAGCACTTAACATTAAACTGAGTAGGAGGCCCTGCTAATTCTGAACAGATGTTACTTTCTGTATTCTAATCTGTGACAGTTTGCAGAAGCTCTGCTTTTGTTATCTATTATCTTTTCTCCATTATACCCACGGTTTTTTCAACACATTCAAGAATTCTAAGTCTGTATATTCTCACTGTGAAAACTCACCAAAAAGATAAACAGATATCTACTTTTCCTTGACACTTCAACTTTTCAAATACTTCTGATTAAATTTTACTGAGTTGAAGTGCCTGATGGTTTGAGTAAGACCTTAGAAAGTGGATCCATGTAGAGATGCAGCAAAGATAAAGCCCCATTTTCCAATCCGGCAATCCCAAGGGGTAGAGTGTGCGATTGTCAGTAAACTGCTCTCACTCCCACCTCTATGTTCATCATCCCTCACAGTTCCTGCCACGACGCCTCAAATCTTATCTGCAAGCCAGTCTGCCTGCCTGTGAGAAATGGGATCCATCAGCTAGCTGCTCTGGGTGATCCACATTTCCCTAATCTCGACTGTCCCGTCTTTCTCTAAAATGGATTAAAGCTCCCTTTTACTGAAAGCGGGTCACAAGGAGGAGTCTCCATTTTGGACATGCCTGTTAAATGAGACCGATTTGGGGCTCACAGCAGCTCTACTCAAAAGCCCAATTTAACATGCAACTGAACTGTTCTGCTTAATGCCTTCAGTGATTTCTATATAAGATTAACTGTATTAAGTGTGACAATAAAACAAAATATAGCACTTTAAAGTCAAGTGAGGTTATACATTGAGAAATAGGACCCCGGGGAGAGACATTTAAGGGAAGTGAGGTATGGTGCAGGAAGTAGCAATCATTTTGTTCCAAGAATCACAAGCTAGTATCCCTTTTAAAGAAGAATTATATGTAAGAGAGTTACTACTGCTGTACACTGAAAACACACATTTTTATCGAGTGTGGTTTCCATGTTTTCTAATCCATAATTTTGTGGAAGCACTGAAGAGACCTTAATATTGCAACCTGAACACTGGATATAAGGATGAAATATAGATTGCCTGTGAACATTCAAAAGCCCCAACAGCAAAGGGAAAAATTGTCCTCCCTATCAAATATTTTTTCTATGATGCATGATAATCCCTTGCAGAGTGTAAGAGTGCATATTTTGTGATGAGAAGAGCCTTACAAAGCAATCAGTGGAGCCAAACAGCTACTGTAAATCTTAAACCTCACTGGAGCCCCGGGAAGTAGAGATTGGTTGTTCTTGTTCCCATTTACTTTACTTGACAGATATGATATTAACCCAGCATGTAAAATGCAAAATACAAAAAGAAAATAGGTTTTATATTAAAGCAAATTACTTAAATGATTAACTTAAAAGAAACGAAAACATAAAAGAAAGGTGAAGAAATTTTTTGGTAGGTACAACAGAGAAACTGCTATCTACCGCAAGACCAAACACAGATTGAAGCACCTTCAGATTTGTAGGATTGCCAGTCAGCCAGCTCATCAGCTCTGTAAATAGAGTACACTACATCAAGCTATAATTTTACAGAGAATGCTTTTGTATCCCCAGGGAACATCTAAGCTTCTCATGCAGCCATAGTATACAGTACATCATGCTCTAGGATCAAATCAATACCAAGATACCTCAGAGAGCGTCAGCAGCAAGGATGCAGAATCACCAAAGCTAAATCCCATTTACTTCCCACAGCACAAAAGCACTACACCCTTTTCCAGGTTATTTGTTGTACCAAGCTCAAAATAATGTAGTACAACACAACGTCCCTGAAATATATACTGCCTATTATGAAGGTCATGATGTTTAGTCTGTGTATGAAACTGCTTTAGAGATGTGTTGATTCAACCTCATTTTTGAGGATACAGTTTGTGATGCTGCTGAATATTGTATGATAAAGAGAAATGTTGGTGGTGATAAATGTTGTCAGGCACATTTATATCAATGAAGATATAAAATAACAGAGGCTGCCCTATGAGCAATCCCCCGAATCAAGACCTCTAAACCATTCTAACAAAAAATGAGCAAATATGCAAGTATATATATGAAGATATTAAGCATCTACATGAAAGCATGACCACTAATCTGTTTGTGTTCATACATTAATACAATATGCGTGCACATGAGGACTTTAAGTGCATATGTGATACTGACACCACCATGTACACAAACACACACATATGGTACAGATAGTAAGACTGAGCGCGATCGAAAGAGCAGAGGCTTAGCATCCATTAATGCACTGCAGATGGGAGTTAATCCTCTCCCTGCTCATTGTGATTATTGCTTCTTGCAAGGCCTTGTTCTGATTCCTTTGCTCTCCTTCCTTTTCCTTTCCCACATCAACCCTAAGCCTCCCAAACAAGTTCCTCAAATGCAGGTCAGGACTTGTACAGAAATAATCCCTATTTACAAATCCTGAGACAGCAGGCACCTCAATTCCTTCACTGTGACAAAAAGTGGATACAGGCCCCCTGTGGGGTGGTGCTGCTGCATTGAGACAGATGCACAACCCATTAAAGTGGAGGAGCTCTGGTGTTTATCAGCTGTAAAACGGGGCTTTATCGTTACGCTTTTGCCATCATCAGATTGTTGGTAATTGGCAGTAATATATGAAGCATGGGGTAAGAAGTTTTTCCTCTGCAAAATTCTTTTTCATATTTTACACAACTCTGATACACGTATTGTCAGGTCAGCCCACAGTTACTCAGCTGTTATAAACAAAACATTTGAGAATGCATCACATTTGATTTTTATGATACTACAATTGTAGAAATATAGTGCAGAGTTTGGCATGCTTCTCTCACCAGATTGTTGATGCTACTCAGTGTGTGATTGGCATTGTGGAGTGAGTAGGTCATCTGGTACACCCCATCATTGGTCTCACTGTTCCCATAGAAACCCACTCCAACAGCAGAACTGGGAAACACAGAAATTCAAATAAAATAAATTAATAAACAAAATTACTTTGATTTTTTTTTTTTCCCAATCATGCTACTTTTTGACATTGGTCTGTATGAGGTCATTACAGGGCAACTAAGATGAATGTTATTAAGTCCAGAAAAAAAAGAAGAGAAAAGAAAAGAAGAGGGAAGTAATTTTTAAACAATGTTGTATTTGTAACATGTTAATGTAGTATTATCAAAGACTATAATTTGTTCAGTTTTCCTTTTTTCTTGCTCTTCGCTACATTATGGGCTGTGATTTTGCAAAAAAAAAAAAAAATCAGTAGATAAAAAAGTCCTTTTATATATTCTTCCTAGATTTAGTATCGTTTCCATCTACTTTGCTTACTGCTGTCTATACCTTTTTCACTTTAACTGAAAATGACTTTTCAGTTAAAGGTTTTAACCCACTCCTCATATTTTGCTAGGAAAATGGATGCAGCGATTTATTGAAACGTGCAATCATAAATGGAAATACAGTACATAAGAGAAAAACAGACTGAAAGTTAAGCTTGAAAGTCAATATTTGGTATGACCCCCTTTATTCTTGAACACAGCCTGAACTCTCTTAGTCAAGCTTTCTTGTAATTTCTTTAACTGGTCTTCAGGAATAGTTCTCCAAGCTTCTTGAAGGACATTCTAAAGCTCGTCTTTGGATGTTGGCTGCCTTTTGTTCTGTTCTCTGTCAAATAATCAAACACTGCTTTGATAAAGTTGAGGTCTGGGATTTGGGGAGGCCAATCCATGACTGATAGTGTTTCATTGTGTGTTTTTCTATCCAGGTATGCTTTTACTGCACTGAGAGTGTGTTTGGAATCACTGTCATGCTGAAAAATTAAGCTATTGACAGTCAGATGCAGTTTTTGGAAACTTTCAGCTAATAGCTCTTTGGGAATCAAGTTGTCTGTTATGTGTAGACACAGCACTAGTTAATCCCTTGAGTTAGGTGCTTGAATGATTCATAGGTCAGTTTTAAGTGCCTTAACAAACAAACAAAGAAAACAAACATTCCTGTGAAAATGGTCAGGTATAGGAACTGTACTGTACTGAAAATAAGTGCAAAAGCAGTCAATGTCTTTTAAAGACCTTCAAAAAGCCTGGAGAACTATTGCTCAAGATCACTTTAAAATATTACAAGAAAGTCTGGCTCCTTGGAAGCAAAATATAAATAAAGGGGTAGCTTAAGACTTTTGCACAGTACTGTACCAAATCTTTTCAATCAAAACATTTTGTTCAATATCTGAGCAGGTATATACTGTAAATCGAATACAAAATCCCTTTTTCTTACCTACTTTTAGCCTTTTGAAACTGTGCCTGAGCCTCTGTAATAGGGAGGATTAGTGTCCTAACCCACAAAGAAAACGCACCCCTACTGATACAGTCTACAGTTACATGAGCAGTGATACAATTTTTCAGTAGGTAATTGGAGTAAGGTCACTGTACACAAACATGAGTAACACGTTCAAATACATTTTGGGGGTGCCTGGGGGTCTATAGAGTTGGCAGGTCATCAAACACACCACAGACAGCACAAGTCCAGAGCTTGACTGTCATTTCTTATAACGTATACACACATACACACAGGTAAATGCTGTGCTGGTTCACTCTCACAGTGACTCATCCTGAGAAGTTTTAATACAATCTGTGCTGCAAAAATACAAACACACACACAAACATTCAGATAGGCATATGGCACGGCTAACAGCCTCCATCCACACTGAGACAAAATTAAGTCAGTAGAAGTTAGTTAAACTTCTGTGGCGTCTTATTTTATTTTACACTTTAATGCATCTTCTTAGGTTGTGTGTGAAATAAATCATTATGTGCATGCAGCTCCCTCCAAAAGTGTGTAATTTAATGTTTTGCCATTACCTTAAGTTGTGAAGTGATTTTTAAATCAAAAAGTGAGTATGAAATAAAATGAGTGATTTAAAATAATGATCTTCACATGAACATGTAGTTTTGCAGTTTTATATGAATGGCTGCCTTGTGTCGATCTCCCCTCATTTTCAGGATTGCGAAAGTAAGTTAACTGCCTAGGTTTTTCCTTTTGTATAGATTTTTCACAGACAAAAAGATCAGTAGGTGTCTAGTTTTCATTTACTGCAACTAAAACCAGAAGGTATTCTCACAAAAGAAGAGAGAAGTGACAATGACAGAAAAAATGGCTCTTCTGCACGAGAACAAAACTAACAAAAAAGTAATTTTGAACAGGAAATGGATATTTTAAGAATAGCGGTGTGGAGAATCCTGAAAGAAAAAGCACACAGTTAGGTCGATACATTTTTTAGACAATGACACTTTTTTTTTTTTTTTGTCATTTTGCTTCTGTACACCACCATAGTGCATCACCTGCTGGGGAGAAGACTGAAGACCCCTCATAACCTCCTGAAAGAAGCTGCTTTGAAAGGCAGGTTATGCATTTCCAAATGAGATTAGATTTAGTTACGTCAGTGGACTGAAGAGCCTTTGCAACAAAAGAGCCAAATGATTAATTTCATTACTTTCATTTCATTTGACATTGTTCTGTTAACTTAGTTTTGTACATTTTTGAAAAGGAGACATAACATTTAAATGGCTATTTGTACAAAATAGTAAAAATGTATGTGTGAGGAAAATAAAAGCTAAAAAGCAAGCCACACCTTTGTCTCGCTGTCATGTTTTGATCAAATGGCTGACTTCAAATGACTGAAGCAGCAAAAACATTAGATTTCACTCAACTGTGAACAGACTTTTAGAGGGCACTGCTTTTTTTTGTGTTTGTCAGTACCCTGCTGCTGTTATATTGTAAGTAATAAAAACCACTGCCTGTTTCTTCTCTATAACTAGCTCCCTCTGGTTAGGACAGGGGGCACAGAGGACATACTGTGTAACAACAACAATCCAAAATGGCATGGATATGGTTAGTAAATTACATCATTTTTACCTGGTTTAAAAAAAAAGAAAAAAAGAAAGTGAACGACCTTACTTCAGACTTTCAAGACATCTGTGTTCCAGCTGATGTGTGGTGGTCTGGACAATAAGCACTTCATTAACCCCGTGGCCATCCTAGTGTCACATCAGCCACAATAAAGGGGCGACTAATGACACAGTAATAAAATAGTAATGAGACAGGACATTATGGGGCAGTTTATCCTCCAGGGAGGCATTTCTGTTTTGTGGTTGTGGAAAAGGTTGTCTGCAGCAGTAGTTGTTTAATAGAAACACAGTAACACACAGTAAAATATAAAACCATGGAGAATGTGCACACCAGGATTTTTGGCTTTGTTCCTCTAAGAATTGATCACGTCACAGACCGTACAACAACTAAATGGCTGTACATTAGTATTCAAAGCTTAAGCTGAACAAATGGTTGGACTGGATGAACAAGTAATAACAGAAAAATGCTTTGATTCTGGGGAGACCAGTACATTGCACCTATAATAAAGTGGATGACAGAGGCTAACAAAGGAGGAAAGGGATTTCTGAACGTTAGATTTATTTTCTAACCATAATTTACCCAATTCATCCTCCTGGGGTCAGGAATAATCATCTGCAGAGGTTCAGCAGCTCCTAAATCCCTTTTTTCTATTTAAGTTCTACAGCACAACTGAAATCTAATTCATTGCAAATACCATGCCACATTAAAAGCTGGAAAATGAATAGGGTTCTCATGAAAAATAAATAGATCTTTCTTACATGACATGAAAGTACAATGAAGACTCTATTTTATGTAATAAACAACCCATGATATAGAACAGAGGACAAAAAAAGCTGCACAGTTCGTGCCTTTTTAAACAAGAGATTTTTTGTCTCTCTGTGTGTCTGTCTTTGCTCTGAAATATGTAACAAACACTTTCAGATAAACTGATCATGCCACAGCTGAAAAAAAAAATGACTGCACCATTACAAATATGTCAAATGGAACATCTTCACAATCTCAATTCGAAGACAAAACTTATTATTGGCAAGTACAATTTTATGTAGATGGAGTAGGGTTCACTGAAAGTGCAGTTTTATTTTTCACAATCTAAAGTCATTTCAATGTCATTTTTAATCATGGATATATTATTTAACTGTTTGTTGTATGCAGTACTCTATTTGTTAAACTGAATGTAATCCACTGCGACGAGCTTGTATACATCACAGCTCCTTTGCTAAACAGTATCATGCCTAGTCACTTAGTAATGCAGAATGGCCACGTGTGCTTTGGTTGTGGCTGGATATGGACAGAGAAAGTTAACAAAGTTAAAACCCAAAACTGTCACAAGCTTAAGCGGATCTTGACATAAATTCAATCAAGCCTTTTAGAGAAGTCATTTGATTTCTGCCAAAACATTTTTTTCACAGTGTATTAAATCTTATGCAAAAGTACAATTATGTCAGAGACGGTGGCTCTGCAGGTTTTCTGGAAGCTCCCTGCCTGTTTATGCTTGGCAGCTCAACTGAAAACCAAATGTGAGCCAAATCCTAGGCTGCAAAAATATGGTTAAGTAGAATATTTAAATGTACCAAACTCAGCAATCAGTGTTCCAAGTTTTGAGGGGATGTCAGCTGATGGATTTAGCAGTCTGATCACTTGGTGATCAGCTGATTAGAGCACTGTTTATGACGTTGTCACTCAGAAACTGAGCAGCTAAAATTGCTTCATTTGTATACCACATACAAAAAAAGCAGAGCCTTTGCAACAAACAGATTCAGTGGGGCTCTCTTTCCTGCAGTCTGCAATACTGTCAGTTTTACCCTAATCTCACAAATCAATAATACATTAATAAAAAATGTATGACGCTGCGGCAAGTACTTTAAAGCATATTACAATTTGAGCATATCTGCCTTTATTATTAGCATGCTTTGCTACATATTCACCAGCCTTACAGTTGTCCTCAGTGAACAGAAGACACTTTTTACAGTGTTTAAGAACTAAAACACAGCCTTTATAATACAGATGTAACATCACAATGGCACTGTTTTGACATTTTGACTTACCATATTATGAGACCTGTGATGACAGCCACCCAGGTGACACAGCAGGTATCAGGCCTTTTGGTGTCTTCATCGATGTCCCTGCGGCAGCAGCACAAGCACACCACGTATACTGCCAGAACCAGCAGGCTCACACCAAGACCAACCGCACCAACACATGCTAGAATTATCAAAGACTGAGGCAGAAGTGTGGAGAGAAAAAAAGTGCCAGAAAAACAGACATGCCATCTGTTAAAGTCATGATTAAGATGTGATTTTACCCTGAAAAATATGTCAAGAGCTTTTCAGCAGATTGCTTCTGCAAATATCAAAGAGTCAAAGAGTACGTGTGGTCTTAGAATGTCTTAGAATGTCACCCAAACGGTCGCCTGACTGAGTAAAAACAACCCATCAGTATCAAACAACACTCATGTGTAGAGATATTTCTGAAGTAGAGTTTACCCATCTCATTTATATCATCAACATTATCACTGCTGATTGCTGCATGCAGCAAAAAGGTTGAAACACTGGGTAAATGCAGCTGCCAGAGAACCTCGATTATACTCCCAAGTGCCAAAACAGAACATTGACTGTGGCTTAGAGGAAAACAGAAATGATCCAAGGCTGTAGGAGCAAGCATCATGTGACACAAAAGGCTTTCATTAAGTCTTGTGATTTCTGAGTGAACAAAATATTTGAAGCCAGAAGGATGGACAGAAAAGGGAAACCATTGATGGAGAAAAAGCACAAGACCTTTTGTTGTTTATTTTGTTTTGTTGCCTGTTTTCTGACACAATGTAGATGAATCACTACATATAGCATCTTAGAATCTGTCTATACACCACCATCATAAAAAAACTATACATTTAAAAAGTTATTCTACACTACAAAAGCATTTGTATTAGGACTAACTGATTTTTGCAGCCCGTTCTCAGTACTGGAACACAAGTATTAAGTCCAGAAAATCCCCAGTGTTCGTCATTGCTAAGAAAATTTTGCAAGTTCAAAAGCATAACATCTGAACTCTTGGTTAGTTTAAAACAATCCCAAGAAAAGCAAGACCCTGATTTTACTTGCAAATAATAAGAGCTGGAAGTTTTAATGCCCAAAAGTTCACAATGTCTCTTTCTGGCTGACTAAGCAGTGCTATTCCATGACTACAATGTCTGTGACTAATTATTCCATTTGAAGACATTGACACTGTAACTGAATTTAAATGATATTGTTTTGCATATTCTAACAAGGTCCTTCATTGTTCAAACTCTATTCCAAGTAAAACCATGCTGAGCCCCATATTGCTTTTACTTTCTGCAAAGAAGTAAGTTAGTATTTGATATATTTCACTTACAAACTAGGTCCTCAGACATTCAACCTGATGTAGAGCAACTTAAAACCCACACTACTTTACAACATGAATTAAAAAAAACATAAATCATGCCCAAATAAGTGATTTCAAAGCAAAACAAACACTCAGCAATGTAACATTACTTAAACTAAATAGTCAGAGAATGGAATAATGGTGCCAGCTAAGCTGCTCCACCTTAGTTGGCACCCTGGCCAAACACTTAATCCAATAATTTCCTTGCTGCTTTTGAGGACACTGCTGGTGAGCCCTGTGTTGCTGTGTAGAGTACTTGATGGTTGGCTGATTGGGTTTTCTGTCACTATAACTCAGTTCAGGGTCCTCATAAGTACGATGTTGCTAGTTCCACTCATTCCTCTAATTTTCCACTCAATTGTTTTGTAATTGGACATTTAGGCACTTCAATTTCCACTTAATGCATTGCCACAATAAGGCAACAGATGCAGGATCGAGGAAAAAAGTGAGACAGAAAACAATTATGGTACGGTCATTCATCACAAGGTCATTGATCTTTTATCTTCCAAAAAGAGTGTTTGTATAAAGTAGGTTTAAGTGTGCCTGTCTAATTTAATTAAAAAGCTGGCAAGAAGCCTTTAAAAAATGTGTTTGTAGCTGCTCTGAAGTTTCCACCTCTCTCTTAAAAAAAAAAAAAAAAACATGTCAAACGAGTACTGTTAATTACTTCCAGGTTTCAGAGACTGTGCAAGAGCCTTAGATTATCTGTGACTTGTCAGTGTAATGTGACACTACTGGGATTCAATGATGGTCCTCAGTAGAAGACTGTATAGTAAAGGACCGAAAGGAGATGGGTCTTGGGGATGAATTCTGAATTCATAAACAACTCGGGGTCAAAGGAGGATGCAATTCCAGTTTTGGGATGCTTTCTGTATTTTTAAGAAGCTAGCCCAGAAAAAAAAAACCCTGCTGCATACCTTTGTATGATAAACTAACATATTAATAAATGCTTTTTAATTAGATCTGTAAACAGTACTTTATGTCACAAAACAAATTAGCCAACCACAAGGTTTTTATTTGCTGGCATAAATTAACTGATGCAATGCTCATAGTCTGGCTCATATGAACTTCATTAGTTATTTTAATTAAGTTCAAGTCTGTCAAATCATCCTCACAACAGTTTGTGAGGATATATTCAAGGACAAACACTGTTATTGCTCACATGGAGTTGTCTTTATTATTGTTTTATCCATTTTTTTTTTTTTTAAAAGGAGACTACAGGAGTACAATAAAAAGCTGACCAAGTATACAAATGAAGTTGTGTTAAATGTGTTGAAGTAGTAAGACAAAAATAATCTATAGTATCTGTTTTAATTCTGTACATACACAGAAAACACACCTGGATATTGTTGTTTACAATATCAGCCAGCTTAGTTAATACAGGTCATGTGTACCATCATGTGAGAACTGCAGGACGGCGTGGGTTCTTAACGCTCCAATATCTGGATCACACATTTGAGGGAGCCGCTGGCAGATCTCAAGGAGAGTCAATAGAAAAACTACATGTAACTAAAGCAGTCTGCCTATTTTTTGTGTAACAGCATATCTAAATGTGCTTACTACAGCTTTTGGAAGTCTCTGATGGACAACAGCACAGATTTTCTAGTGAGATTATTTTGAAAATACGTGCGCCTCTACCCACAAGTACAGTTACCAACCTGCTGATAGCTCGCCTCCTCCGGTTTGAAAGTGCTGTCGACCGTCTGGAAAAAGAAATTGAAGTGAGGGAAATTGTGCAGCCAGTAAGTCCACCATGGAGCAACATAATCAAGCCTTGCAGTAGCCATTACTACTGCGTGAAAAGTCAATCCACAAAAACCACTGACGACGGGCTTCCTTCAAAGACGTTGGCACTCAAATATTCTTGGGTTTGGTAAAAAGTAAAATAATAATAAGAAAAAAAAAGGAAATAATGAAAAAAATAAAAATAAATAAAATATAAAAGAAACGCTATTTCCCTACAGGTTAAACCTACCCATAGACTTACAGTCTATGAAATTACCACAAAGTCTCAAAGCGGAACTTCTCCTTTTGGCTGAATGTCACTATTTTCCATCTCGGCTCCCATAGTTGTGAATGAACTGCTGTGTTACAACAAAAAAAAAACAACAACTATATATATATATATATATATATATATATATATATATATATATATATATATATATATAAAGCATGACATGCCACTGTATTTTAGTTGAATTTATTATCATTATAATTTTTTAATCAATTTTTAATAGTCTTCATAATCTTCTTTTACATGGACAGTCTTCCTGCCTGACATGTTTAGAGTTTAGATACCAAAATATAAAATAAATTATATGAATACAATGAAAAATTTAGCTAAATTTCACGTCATGCTTTGAATAAATTAAAATTACTCACAAAAATATGCATATCACATCAATGACCAATTTGCCTAGTACTGTTTGTCCACCCTCTTATTGTGCAAAACAGTAACGGACGTTATCAAGGTCAGAGTCAGGTTTTGAGGAACCAGGACATACTGATGAGAAGTGGGCTACTGGAACAAGGCATACATGGATAAGGACTGATAATATGGAATTGATGAAATGCTACTATGCCAGCCAATCCAATGAAAGAAGTTATATGCAACACATGTGGGAACTATGGATGAGTGGAAAGCCAACATCCACACTGACCAAGAAGCATCTGGTAACTCAGTAGTTGTTCTCTATTGATGTTATTGCACTATCAAATCTGGAGATCCAGAAGGTACAATAGTGGGCGGTATGGACATAATGAGCCAACCCTGGAAGAAGAGAGCAGTGGAACTGAATTAGATGATGCCCAGCCACCTGCAATGACAGATGCATCTACTGAACTGTGTCAAAGAGATTGAGATCCCCCAGTTCATCTCCATCCAAAAGTGGAATAAAGAGGATTTAACATCCAGCCTTTTTGTGGGTAAAGTAATACAGAGTGCTAAAACAGAGGTTATCTATATGTGATTTTGCTAATAGTTAATCATGCTTAATTCTAATCAGAATGTAATCAAGTCTAAATCTAATCAATATGCTGAATAAGAAAATCTAACTTGTGAAATTAAATGATTCAAATGCGTGAACTTTTACCCAGATCCCGTGTGTGTAGACAGGAATGTGAGAATGAACTTTGTCCCAGATACTGTGTGCTGGGATGAAGAGGGGCAGGTGGGAGCTCTGAGCAGGCAGTGTGTGAGAGACAGAGAAGTGTGAGAAATCCCGACCTTACATGTAATAAAAGAAGTTATACTGAGCATATTGTGATTGATAAACACAGTCATAAAGAGAAAAAGTATATTCATATGTAACTGAGCTAAAGAGAAATCACGGTGAAGTAAAAGTAGCATATAAACTGAATGAGAAAATGTAACTATTGTAATGAAGCGATTTTAGTGATTGAACTTTGACCTAGTTTATCTGTGTGAAAAGTTACAGAGAGAGAGCAACAGGGCATGATCAATATCGGATGATGTGGGCGTCATAAGGAGCTACAGACAGACAATGGGACCTGTTTTTGTAATGCTCAAGTGGATCATTGGTGTCAACAGAATGGGGTAATGAGGATCTATTCTCCACTGTATACACCTCAGGACAGTGGGGTTGTGGAACAGAACATTGGAATAGTGAAAAACTGGATAGGCAAAAATGGCAATTCAAAAGAGTGGAGTACCAAAACACTGGAAATAGGGAGGGTGCTGAACGATTGACCAAGAAATAGTCGCCCCTCCCCAGCAGAGGAGCTGAATCAACGCCAGAGACTGGATAGCAATACAGTTTTGCTAAAGAAGAAGAGAATGTAGGGAGTGGAGCAGCTTAAGCCAATTCCAAGCTAGAAGGAACCAAGAACCAAAATGGCCAAGAATACACAAGACCTACTACCCATGTCAGAATGGCGATTGTCTATGGGGTGGTTGTTTTACGGAGAACCGTGTCGGAGCTCTGGACAGAGCCTTGGAAATACTGAACTATGCTAAGATAGGATTCCTGTCATATGACAAGGAGATGTTGGAATGGAGAGACGTTAAGAATACCTGTGTGGTATGCATGAAACCAACTACTCTGAAGGTCCAGTGGGAAGCACCAGGGTAAGAAAAGCCAGTTAAGCCCAAGGGGACCAGAGAAGAATTCAAAGAGATGCACTACAAGCCTGTCAAGGTAATAGATGGCTATATCTGTGGGATGTGTAGAATAACCAGCCTGCCCAGACTGATGGTCACCATGCAACAGAATCTGAGAGGGACCCCAATAGAGCCTGCTGAATGCACTTGTCGTTGGGATGATGAAGCCTTGCATCTGTTCAACCTATGCCTTCTCCACACAAGACATGGAAGACTGCTGACGGTTGAGCGAGCAAAGGGCTGGCAGGTGAGAAGATATCTGGATCCCCCAGAAGCATTGAGATCGTCGACCGGGGATTAAGTAGAAGGTGGAACCTCCAGCAGCCCAGGAGTGCCAAGCACAACTGAGGGTGAGAATCACAGGAGCAGTCCATCAGCACCACTGATGTACCCCAGCTTGACCCTCATCAAAAGTTTACATACCCTGGAAGTTTTGGCATTATAACATACACACAAGTTGACACACACAGGTTTAAATTTGGGTAGTTTCTGTTGTCATTATGATTTAATAAAAAGGGCAGACACAATTTTTTGATAATAAATGGCTTCACCCAACCACTAACCATGAGTGAAAGAAAAGTTTTTGTATTCATATTCTCTAAAAAATGGCCAAAAAAAGAAACACAAATTCTGCCAGGGTATGTAAACTTATGAGCACAACGGTAAATGGGAAGATCATCCCATATGTGGGTGACCCTACTATAGTAACAGCAGAAGGCCATGCTTTCAGAAAAAGTTTGTGTGAAGGAAAAGAAATCATAGGATATAAATGGTCGTGAGCTAATCACCTCTATATATAGGACTTGTCATTCACCAGAAGAGCACTAGCTACACTGTGGAAAAGGTCAGCAAGAACATGAGTATACATGGTATGAAATGGCAGGTGCCACCATCTCCGGAGCTTTTACAACTGTCACTGAGGAAGAGCAGAAGATTGGAGAAGGAGTCTCAGTGGTAGGATCCTGGCTAGGAATACTCCTATCCCACCTTTGGCCTTATTTGCTGATCATCGTTGGCCTCATCATTTCGGCTGTCATTGCTTGGGCAGTGATCAAAGGAAAAACCAGAGCTGCCATTGGTTCTCCCAGGAAGGGGAGGATCAGATGCCCCTCCTACGGAAGTAATTGAGAGAGCTGCAAGTCCTTCTGTCATGTATTTCATGAAGACGGGGCAGAAAAGCAGAATGCATTCTTTCTGAGCTCTGTACGAACTGATGGAACGGTGAATGTAATGATGTCCTGAGTCCGCAGACTATGACTAAATTGTTTGTGTAACATGTACTCTGATAAATGAGAGGGGAGTAAACCAGAAATAGATTTATAGATAAGATGATACCAATGAACCATCCTGCGTAAGGTCAATGAGTCAACCAGAGAATATAAAGTACAGTTGTGTGTTAAAGGTTTACAGCTGATTATAAATCTTAATGCCCCATGATAAACAGATGGAGAGAATGAGCAGAGACATTCATGTAAATTATCACCGTAATCCAGGAGGTGGTAGCAACAAGCTTTTTCCTTGCAGTGAAAGATAAACAGGATCTGTTTCAGAAAAAGAACCCCAACTTCAGCCTCAGTTTCTTTAACAGGTGGTTAATGTATGGCTTAAAGGAAAGACTGTCATCAATCACAAAACCTAAGTATTTGTATGAGGCCACAGTTTCAATAGAAATGCTTTCAGATGATACAAGAGAGGCAAGTACTGCTGGCACCCTCTTTCTCTTTGAGAACAACATGGCCTTGGTTTTTTATGCATTTAAAACCAGTCTGAGCTGACACAGCTGACTGGATATGATCAAAAGCTAGCTGTAAGTGTTCGAAAACCATGTCGATGGTATGAGCACAGCAATAAATAATTGTATCATCTGCGTAAAACTGGACAGATGCATTTAGATTTTGTCCCACACCATTGACATAAAGAGTAAATAATGTAAGCCCCAGGACAGAACCCTGCGGCACTCCATTAGTGACATTTAAAAAACTGGAAGTGAGACCACTGAACTGAACACACTGCTTACGGTCCAAAGGGTAATTAGAAAACCAGCAAACTGCTTGGTCTGAAAGGCCTATTTCCAATAATGTCTGACATAAAATGCCATGGTCAACAGTGTCGAAAGCTTTTGATAGATCAATAAAAAGAGCTGCACAGTAATTCTTTGTGTCCAAGTCTCCATTCTAGAACATGCGCCTCAACTGGTAGCTCTAACTCTGATCACCCACTTTATAACATCTTTATGGAACAAAAAAACATCAGTACTGGAAGACTCCTCTCTCTCCGTTTTACAACGGAGCGATACAGAAAATCATTCGCACCCACAGTAATCAGGCTTTTCAATTTCAATACAAATAGCAGATGAGCTGTCAGACAAATGAATTTCCCTCTGGGATCAATAAAGTTATTCTTTTATTCTTATTCTTAATGTCCTTCTTCTTTAGCCACTCCTTTGTTGGCTTGGTGGTATGTTTTGGGCCATGGTCATGCTGGAAGACACAGTGGAAAAAGTGCTACAACTGCTACACAAATATTAGGGGTGAAAAAATATATGTTATTGATGCTCTGGTGCTACATCAAATTTTCTGTTAAAACATGCAGACACTGAACTGATTTCCCCTCATGTTTTAACAACAAAATTCACTACTTTATGACTCCTCATGCAGTCACTTATAAAATAATTAAGTTTAAAGTGAACAGAATTAAGTAAATCACATGGCAGACAATTAGATAAAGCAAATACAAGAGCTACACATTTGATTGCCTAGAAATTACTCCAAGAAATTAATCTAGTACTATAAGACCATCCTTATTAGAAGCAATATACAATGGGGAAAATAATTATTTCACAACAACAGTCGCCTCAAGGCGCTTTATATAAAGACTGTACAGTAATACAGAGAAAACCCCAACAATCAGATGATCCCCTATGAGCAAGGACTTGGTGACAATGGGAAGGAAAACCTCCCTTTTAACAGGAGGAAAACTTCAGCAGAACCAGGTTCAGGGAGGGGCAGTCATCTGCCGTGACTGGTTGGGGGTGAGGGGAGGAAGACAGGACAATATATGTAGAATATGCAGATCGTGTTGGGAAAGGACAGGATTTTTGGTCCCAGAATCTTTCTAATTTATATTTGTATTCCAAATACTAGTACAAGTTATGTGTCGAGCAGGCTGTGGCTGGATCTAGGTAAACAGTGGAGAGCAAAAGAGGAATCTATTGTCCAAAATGCAATGTCGAAATAATTGTCTATCATCAGATGACAATTTCCCATTTTTTTTTCCTTCTTTTATAGTCAGACTGTAAATAATGACCAGCACACAGAACAGTAAATAATTTGTCAGTTAGCCAATATCTGGATATCCACTGGCTATACCTGAGGCACCTGAAACACTGATCATTGTCCTCAGTGACAAAGTTAAGATGAGATGATTAATGTGTAAATCACTCTTTATAATCTTATAATCCTACACTTGTTATCAAAGTCTTGACCTTCACTGAAAGCACTCTGGGGATAGTAGTTTCTGTTGTCATTATGATTTAAAAAGGGCACACACAATTTTTTGATAATAAATGGCTTCACCCAACCACTAACCATGAGTGAAAGAAAGGTTTTTGTATTATCATTCATATTCTCTGAAAAATAGCCAAAAAAATCACAAATTCTGTCAGGGAAACTTATGAGCACGACTGTAGGTGACATCTCATTGTTTTTGTCAGAGTTGTTAAATAGCACGTCATTGGGAAGAATTTGGAAAAAAATTAAGTTGTTTTATTTACAGTGTTAAGGAACATTTTTTGCAGCAGTTTCAAGAAGATGCATCGTTGCTTTAGTCAGTTACTGGCTGCAGACATTTACTTATCACTCTGACAGCTTTGTTTTCTCTTAGCTACCAGGAAGGTGTCATATTTCAATTTGTTTCTCATTTGAGTCACTATAACATCAAAATTTGAAAATTTATTACACAGGGAGGAGGTGGTTTCCTAGTGATAAAATTACTTTGAATATGGGGGATGCAGAAGAAAAAAAAAGTCACCTATACATGATCAGATCCAGTGCTCAGTTTGCCATGTTTTCAGTTGAGAAGCCTATAAGAGCCAATAATGCTGCAGTAGGACCTGCTAACATTTGGTCAGTATCTGCTCACTATGGTGACTTGCATGTATTACTGCATGAATTACTCTGTATAAATGTCAGGGAGAAACCTCTGCCAGCTCTGTGCAGACCATGGCCAAATAGTGAATTACATTATCCCCAGGATAACACTGAGGTCCATCGACTAACAGTGAGGTGGGAAATGATAGTGACTATTCACAGTCAGAATCAGCAATGACTAAATTGTCAAGAAAATTGCCATTAAGGACATTTTTTTCTGCTGCTCTATTTTTTTTCTATTTTTGAGTGTTTTCAAAGTCAGAGATCTGTCACACTTGTTGATGTAATCAAGTTTGCTTCCGTAGTCTGTAGTACTAAAGGATCCAAGACAATCTTTAAGTTTTCACATTTTATTACATGTCTCACTTACTTGTGGTTCCTAGGGTGTTTAAAAGTAGAATGGGAGGCAGATCCTTCAGCTTTCAGGTCCTTCTACTGTGGAACCAACTTCCAGTTTGGACACCCTCTCCACTTCTAAGATTAGGCTTAAAACTTTTCTTTTTGATAAAGTTTATAGTTAGGGCTGGATCAGGTGACCCTGAACCCTTCCTTAGTTTCGTTGAAGTTTCTTTCTGATAAAAGGCAGTTTTTCCTTCCCACTGTCGCCAAGTGCTTGCTCATATGGGGTCATCTGACTGTTGGGGTATTCTGTTTATTATTGCAGGGTCTTTATGTAATGGTCCCTGGATCTTGGACTCAGGGTTTTTGAGTTTCTGGGATGTTTTGGGTTTCTCTGGTTTTGTATTCTTGATTATTTTTGGTGTCATGATTCTGTATTGGTGACATTTTGGCTTTCTGTTTGTATCTCTTGATGCATGCTCAATAATCCAGGTAAAAGAATCCCAAAAAGTTGAATCTGTTCATCTGGACGTGGCGTTTTTTAGTGGGAGAAACGTTTCGTTTACCAACTGGTAACTTCTTCAGTCTCAGCTGACTGCAGGTTTCCCCAACCTTATAAACAGTACATTTGCATAATGACAGAAACCAGCACCACTGACTAACAATGGGCCATTTGGTCAGTTTCATGATCAATGGTATGCAAATTGTCATGACCATTGATCAATGGCCATGAGTACCATTCACAGAGATTGGGGAATGGCTGCAATCACAGCATTGTAAGATGGTGACAGAGTAGGCCCTGAGTAAATGTGGTTATCCCAGCTGGACATTTGTCAAAGCTGGGAAGGCACCTAAAGAAGGCTCCAGGCGATCCAGGAGAGAAGAAGGACAACGGCTGCCTAAGAAAAAAACCTTTGGTGATCCCTTATGTGTCAGGAGTATCGGAACAG
>VUQS01067472.1:7733-18048 GCA_015108495.1 Heterochromis multidens | reverse complement strand
ACCAGCAACAGTGTGTGAAAACCTTGTGAAGACTTACAGAAAACGTTTGACCTCTGTCATTGCCAACAAAGGGTATATAACAAAGTACTAAGATGAACTTTTGTTATTGACCAAATACTTATTTTCCACCATAATTTGCAAATAAATTCTTTAAAAATCAGACAATGTGATTTTCTGGATTTTTTTTTCTCATTTTGTCTCTCATAGTTGAGGTATACCTATGATGAAAATTACAGGCCTCTCTCATCTTTTTAAGTGGGAGAACTTGCACAATTGGTGGCTGACTAAATACTTTTTTGCCCCACTGTATATTGCAAAATTAAAGGTTTCTGTCTATAAACATGCAATTTCAGATGTATAGAGCTATCTTTTTAAGTTCTTCTTCAGGCTTGTGTTTGGCATCTCCCAGCCAGTGTAACATTTTGCTGTTTGATGGCAACAAAAACAGTTTATTAGGCCTACCAGGTCAGTGGTTGCAGTACAATTTTAACAGATGTAGAAATACAGTGTATCCCCTGATCTTCATCAGCTGCTTGCTGACAAATGGATAAAAACCATAACATAGACAATTAAAGCTATTATACAAAGCAATTCATCAAGTCTTATCAGCAGTGACAGTCTGTGTAACGAGTGGCTGGCAGAACTGATCTTGTCTGAATAACTGCCTCGTTATACCTTACCAATATTCCCAGGGGATTAGAGGTTTTAGCCCTGTATACATCAATGAAGTATCAGCAGTCTAGAGCAGTCTTGTTAAAATATAATTGGCTATTCTTGTAAGCTCTATTCATACACTCTCTTACCATTAAAGTACCAACTGCCCTCCCAGAATACCTGACATACTAACCTTTTCGTAGTTGTGTCTAAATGGCAAAGTTAAAAAAAAAAGAGTCACAGAGAAATTTACCTCTGGGCCCAATTTATATGTATATTGTACCAAACAGATGCCTGTAACTAAAAGAACTCTCTTAAGCCATGATTTATCTAGAATGGTCTAAAAGCTAGGGATGCAATTTTATGCTATCTAAAATGGCATTTATTGACTATGTGGTTTATTTAATTACAAGAAACCTACTCCAAACCAATCCAACTGTCCCTCACAATTATAGTTTTTCCCTCTTAACTCTACAGTGCTTAGGAAGGAACTAATCAGTGCAGTCATTGTCAGAGTTCTGTAGATATAATCCCTTTAATTTGTTTTGTTGTATAATGCTATTCATCAACATCATTATCATACTAAATGTTGCCAGGGAAGGATTGTCATGTTCTGTATCTGGTCTATATTAGCTGAAACGACCACTCACTACTGTTAAGAACACACACAGTCTCAGTCAGGCTAAGAGAAGATCAGCAGATTGTTCTTTTCTGTTGTTGGATCATTATGACAGCTGTGGTCCCAGGCTGTTCGTAGCAAGTCTGACTGACAGGCTCAGTGCTGTGGAGCTGACAGGCTTAACACGTCCATTGGCAGATACAGATGTCACATGCACCACAGGTCCATCTTGCAGCTGGGAATAGAGTACAGGGCAGCCATTACCAAAGGACCAGGGGACACACAGGGCAGCTTAACAAAGATACTCAGAGACTTGAAGGGCTGAACACATCTTTTTTGAGTTACCAAGTGAGTCACAACTGAATGAAAAGATTGAAAATTTAAACTATGCTGTTTTTTGAAGAAAAGCATATTTCAGTTATTGTGTACTAAACAAACCCATACCTATTAGTATGGACTTGTACCATGCATTACTGTGCATGTCAAAATATCCTCCCACAACAACCTTTACAAATGCTGGAAATGAATAAAGATCAGTTTTATCCAAGAATGGGCTGCCAATTATCCAGCATGTAAAAAGAAGTTGTAAAAGCTGCCTCAGTTTAACTGACTTGTGTGACCTAATTGGATGTGACAAAGTTCAGCATCTCTTGGGGATAGGATTAAGAACACATTGTGGAATGCAGACTGCTCGGACAAAATCGATTATGACACTAATCCTTGATGAATAATGAGTATGATCATTTATCAGAGACGCTGCCAGGAAAAGTCCATTGTATGATGATAAAATGATGCTTGGAGGGGAAATCTGAAATGGTCCATTTACTAATACATGGTGGTAATGACAGAGACCTTCACTGTGAGGATAATGTGCAGTGCCCTAAAGCACCAGCTTAAGACCTTTTCAACCCATGGGTGAAAAGGCCAATTGAGAAAACCAATTTAACTAATACAGTTGAATCTGTGTGAAATACCTGATGCAAAATACTCAGTGACACAGGTAAGTTGCCTGCTCCTCTGGGAGGATATAAACTCACTTCCCTCAAGCTGCAGTGCTTAAATAATTTAACACATAAAAGACTACGTGAGGGATGTGTTGACTGAAAATCAATTGGATGTCCACAGTCTCATATGTCTCTTTCGCGGTGTTGGCACCAGCATTTCTTTAAAAGGTGCAATAGATTTTCCCTGCAGGGGCTCTACTCAGAAAGTACTTCAGGAATCCAGCACATAGCAACAGTATGCTTCCTTACAAAATTTAAGAGACAGGTCACTGAAGCTATGACTTTCAGTTATCCCAATCTTTAAAATTTTAACCTTGACTGTGAAAAACAGAGGAAACAAAGGGACTCTTGTGAGCCTTACCGTGAACCAGAAGTGAACAAAAAAATTCCCAAAGTGAGCCCAAAACTTTTGTTTTGTGTAATGTTCAGTAATCTTGCTGGATTGTAATTATGGAAGAGGAGTTCATTTGAGAACAATGCTATTTTGGAACAATCCCTTCAGACACTACAACAGACTCATTATAATCCTAAAAGTCATAGAGGCTTTGCAGTTGGGACACAAAACTCCAAGCAAAACAGACAGAAGTAGCCACACATTCTTAACTCAGACACACTGTTGATGTTCAGTTTCTTGATGAAGACGGTTTGTTTTCCCAAACAATATTCTCAATATTACACATGTATTTTCCCTTCTTGTGTCAACCTTATGCCCAAACCTGCAGACAGATCTTTATTATTGCTTAATTTGTTGTCAAGGTGTTATTAATTACTTAGCTGAAATATGTTTTTAATTAAATCAGTAGAAGCTCTTTAAATTATACAGTGCTCTGCAAAAGTTTTGTGACCCCACATTTCTTAAAATTTTGCTTCTAAGGAGACACTTCTGTGTATTTTTTTGTTTAAGTGGACCTGAGCAACAGTTCTCCAGGCTTTCTGAATGTTTTTCAAAACTTTCTTTGGACATTGGCTGCTTTTTCAGAATCAGAATAATCTTTATTTGGTCAAGTTTGTGCACACAAACAAGGAATTTGACTCCGGTTCACTTTGCTCTCTGCATGCAAAACAAAACGTTTTTTAAAATAGGCTATATATATATAATAGATAAAAAGTAAGAAAGAACAAGTTACAGAAAGCAACTCATTTTACCTGGAAATAAACAAGAGATGAACCACTGTTCTGTCTACACATAAGATAAAACTTAGCAAGAACCAACATGGTATCTTTAGGCACATAATTTGTTCCCATTTCTTTTAGCTGAATCTACGAAAAATGCCAACGATAACAGTCTGACAGACATAAGATAGCATCAAGAAGGTGATTCCCAAAGAGCTACTAGCCTAAAACTTGGCATATCTCGGCATAAAATATAATAAAAAAAAGAAATAATTGAGGAAACTGGACAAGTGGAGGACAAAAGAAGTGTCAGGGTTACAGCAGATGAACAATATCTTAAAGTCATGTCCTTAAGAAATAGGAAAAAATCCAGCAAAGACAGGACCTGAGCGATGCATCTGACCCTTCAGTTCATCCATCTACTGTCTGCTGAAGCCTTATCATAAATAGTCTCAGTGCAAGGGTGGCTGTCAAGAAGCCATTCTTAAGGATAGGAAACAGGGGAGAAAAGGCTGAGGTATGCCAAATTACACAAGAACTGGACTGAAAGTCAGTAGCAACAGGTCTGATGGAGTGATGAATCCTAATTTCAAAGTGTCAATATGTATGTAGAATAACAGTGAGTGTCTACAGCCATCTGTAAAACACAGTGGAGGCTCTGTCATGGTTTGGGGCTGCATTTCAGTCAGTGGTGTTGGAGATCTTGTCAAAATTGATGGAATTATGAACACAGAAAAGTGCTGTCAGATTTTAATCCACTGTGGAATACTATCTGGGGAGAGTCTGATTGACAATACTTTCATTTTTCAGCATGACAATGATCCCAAACACACTGCCAATGCATCAAAATCATACCTGGATAGAAAAACACACAATGGAACACTATCGGTCATAGATTGGCCTCCACAGAACCCAGACCTCAACTTTATTGAAGCAGTGTGGGATCATCTTGACAGAGAATGGATTAAAAGACAGCCAACATCCAAAGGAGAGCTTTGAATGTCCTTCAAGAAGCCTGGAGAACTATTCCTGAATACTACTTAAAGAAATTACAAGAAAACTCGTAAGTCAGTATTTGGTGGTCATAACAAATACTGACTTTCAAGCTTGTTAGAACTGACAAACTTTTTGCCTGATATACTTTATTTCTATGTGCATGTTTTGATAAATCTCTATACCTATTTTGCCTTTTCCTACCAAAATGTAAAGAACTGAGGGGTAACTCAGGACTTCTGCACAGTGCTGTACATCATAAAATACTTTCAGTGCTTTGTCTGCTCAAAATTCTACCATTCCTGTTTTTCTTTGTTTCCAAATATTTCTACCTGAAAAGAAGTCAACACTACTTGTACAGTAGTATGTATAACAACTTCATTGCTAGAATGTTTTGTTTTGGCTTGTCACCTTTGAGGGTCATTAAAAAATATATTACAGGTAACATGACAACAAGGAATCATTTGTAGGAGTTCAGCCAGCAGAGCATTTATTCACAAATGCCCTGCATATCAAGCCTTTCTAGATGTGTCAGCGAAGCCCATGTCCATGGCTTCAGTTCCACAAGAAGCTGCAGATCGCACCTTTGTAGGGAGTTCTGATTTAGATAATCTGTCATGTGTTTGAGACTCGGTAATATCTTTTGGTTTCGTTTGAGAGTCCTGTAAAGTATTACAATGTACTACGCTACATTGCCATATTTTACAGGACATTGTCACCCTCTCTCCCCCAGTAAATCACACTCAGGGTATCACCACTGCATCACAATATTTGGTGCAAGTGCAATTAAAGATTGGTGTTTTGCCCCAACATGTGCCAATTTGAATCAGCAAAATACATGATAAAAAGTGCATCAAATGTACAAAGACAAATAAAACATCCAAAACTGTAAAGCCACATTTTTAAATATATTTATGTGCCCCTTAAAAAATTAAATAATTAAATCTCATTCAGACCCCCTGTAAAGAATTTAATATTTAGCTCACAAGCAGGTGTTCAGTTATTGTGGTGTGTTTGGTTATTAGACCAAGAATAAGACCTGCTTTATTCCATATCTTGGAAACTGTCATGGAAAAATAGCATGAAAATGGAGTAGGGCCTTTTGTTTGTTTTCACCATCTTTTCCTGCACTTAACACAGAAGAATCATGGATACAGCAGTGTTTGCTAGATGACTCAATTTGTAATAGTGCCAAAGCTGAATTCTTGATTTATGAACAGTCAGGGATCTACAAGACGCTATTAAATATAGGGAACGAGGAGGAGTGAGGTATATGAATGTAAATTAAAATCCAGGATTTTCCCAGGCAATGTTGAGAACCTGTGCAAAGATGGTTTTGGTATGAGAAGTATTCAAGGTTTATATCATACAGGGATGATTACAAAGTCTTATTTTTTTGTATAAAATTTATAGTGTGACCATCTTGCAGTACAGTCACAGTGTATTGATGGTGACAGCATAAATTAAGACAATCATTCATGCAGCACCCGGTATGTAAATGTATGCTGTGTGTGTACACTGATTATATAAGTGTGTGAGTCAAAGAGAATGAAAGGCAGACTTATGGTGGTGTAGTACTGTGTGTGTTTATGAAATACATCCAAGCTCAACCTGAGTTTGTTGAGCAACTCCACCAGTTTGGACAGAAACATTTCACAGAGCATAATTCTGCTTTGCAAAGCCACCAAAACTCAGCGAGGCATACTTTCAGGGCCCTGGAAGTTCCACAACGTCAAACGTGCTGATCCAAGCATTTCCATCTCAACAATGGTTGTAGTAATTTAAATGATCTGACAGGTACATCCTCTCTCTTGACAGACGCAAGTTATTACAAAGAGTTTGTGATTCACATATGGGCTAAGCCAAGTACAGAAGCACAATCCTTTTCACTCACTTATTCCTGTGGATATATACTTTTAGCCCCAATTTAAATTGTGAGGGGACACATGATAAAACAGATGCTTAAGCAAACAGCTGCTCCTTGATTTTCTCCAGCTGCTTAATAAAAATACCATAATGGCCTGAACATTCACGTCATACTGCATTTTTTTCAAAATATATGAAGTGATAAGAAAACATTGTAGTTTCTGCTAACACCACCAGAATGCAGTTTTTTGTTACCTTTTACTGCAAGTTTTCATAGAGCTCAGATGTAGAATTGAAAACAGTCATGATATTTGTACCAAGTTTTCTGATTATAAGCCTCCAGCTAGTCTCTAAGACTAGCAGCTACAGTGTAGGGGTGGCAGTGTTGGAACCTTCCGCATTCTCATCAACATCAGATATACCGTCTTATGAATAGTAACAATGCATGCCACAAAACAGACAAAAAAGTACATGCCACTGTGAAATGTGCAACAAAAGTTGGCGTCCAAGCTATGTAGTTAAATGTGGTTAACTGTACATACAGGCAGGTTTTGAGTTATAATTTGAGTATAGATAAATAACAGACCAGTTGTGTGCTTTCTGTGTGACAGAAGGACTGCTTATTACGAGATCCACAACTCTCACCCACGCTCAGAGTTCGACATCGTGTCACTTAGCAGTGTATATATTCTAAACACAACTAGAAGACAGATGTATGATTATACTGTTTTCACGACATCTCAGATCCTAGCTCAGCTCCCATTGGCTCCCACATAACCCAAACCCTTGCTACCCCTAAGGAATCAAGTCCAGTACAGTCAGAAAAAAAAGAAGAAAGCCAGCGTACATGCATTTCCACCTTGTCAAAATGTTGATGTGCTTAGCCAGATGAGCATTAAGCACATCTCTGGTGGACAGTGAATGGCAACTTTGAAGCTCTTAGCATTAATATCGCCATAGTGGAACATGTTAACAATGCTCTTGACCTAGTATGCACATCCATTAGCTTTCAAGAATGAATAATTTGTCATTCAGGTTAAACTGAAAGAATGTATTTGACAGTGATTCTACCACTCAACTTTATTGACCTGTGCCTCCCACACAGTACATAAAGGTCAGGATAACGTCTCAAGAAATCAACAACAGCTTAGCTTAAGGCTCACTGTGGAGACCTCATGTAGTCTTTCAGTGACATGACAAGATGGGGTTGAAGGTCAAAATGCTATTTTGGTGTGGCATTTTCTCTTGGCCCTGATGTCTCAAGGAAGCACAGGCCAAAGCAGCTGCCAGGAACCAGCAGTTTTTACTAACTGATGTTTAAAGGCTTGAGAACTTTCTTAGGATCTTGGCGATATGGTGGGATGTTTCTTGTGGGTTTCTTTAAACTGGTAATTCTCTTACTCTAGTCAAATTATGTGGTCTGGATATTTTTGACCTAATGAAATCAAAAAATGCTTGCAAACATACAAAACTGACTTTTTTCTTTGCTTTTATTGCAGCAGCCAGGATTTCATTGCTGTCCTTGACCAGCTGTGAGGATTCAAGAGTCCTAACATGCAGAATGATAGTAACCTTGGAAAAGCAACAGTTTTAGCGGCCTGAAACTATTGTAGAAGTCCTTGGTCTCACATCAGGTGTCTTAAAAACATTCCAGAGACCTGTACTTCATTTTTTTTACCAGGGTACATTGCCATTATGCTGCAGACCTAACATGCTTCGGAGAAAGTTATGTACAAGAAATGATCATGTACAAACCCACTACCTTCTGACCAATTCTCTCGCAAATAGCATGACCCAAGATCCCATGGATGATATGGTCTAGTTTTAGCCTTTCATGATGAGCTTCAATAAGAAATGTAGATCATTAGGAACAACTGTATTCCTTGCTTATTCCTTCTGGCTGCAAAAAAATTTGAACCCATTTTATTGTTCTATAATATAATAATAATATAGTGATCCTGAACCAGGACACCTAAGCCTTGTACTTACTGACCTTGAATACAATTTGAAGCGAGCTTACTTACTGGGTTGAATTCTGTTCTTTTTTTTTAATTGTTCCCTTGGCTATTTAATACTGCCTTAAATGCAGCTAAAAAGTAATTTTTATACACACCATAGAAATACTTAATTTAAGCAACATGAATAGTTATAGCCTAACTATAGTTAGATCTTGCCATGCCTTAATGATCAGACAGTGATACTGTCTATTCTGTAGTCAGCAATCTTATCAGCTTTCTTTTTTGGCTTTAAATAGATGTTTTTACATAGCACTTTTCCAGTCTTACCGACATCTCAAAAGCAAATAAAGCACACACAAATTAATACAGTGTTTTTCCTATCACACACACTCTCATACTGCTTTGGGTGCAGCAGCTGTGTTGCAGTGAGCCTTTGTTTTTAAACTCTTTGGATTTTTCAAATATTATAATTTGGTCTGCATTTAAGATATGATGCCAGTAGATCTGTAGATCTTTGTGTTTGTAATTGGTCATATGCAACCCACACTGACTATTTCATGTGTATACACACACATAATAGAAAGCCATGGGTGGAATCATCAAGTTTATACCCACCTGATCACATAGCCAGGTTGCCAATTTCAGGGTAAGTCAAGCCAGATAAGACAAAGGTGTACTACAGGCCCCAAAGAAGTCAACTGGAATTAAAGACAAGTCCTTTTGCCACCTTGATGAGAGGAATTTGAACATCACTAGGTTGGCCAGATAGCAGCATTTGATTTTTGTGCTTTAATACTCTAAAAATGTAATGCTCTCTCTAAGTAGCTGAAAGTAGGAGCACTCAAGCGAGACAGAAATTACAGTATCAGGGATTTTATAGGTGTATAGCCTTCTGTAGTCTTTAGAAAGGGTATGGTTAAATGTCTAAATTTGTTGAATGAAGGTATTAAATGCTGTAAGGCTAGATATGTCCATTGTGGCTGAGCAAAGTGCTAATCTTGGTAATTCACACATGAACTTATGGGTAAAACTGATGGCTCTCAAGTAATTAATTCTTCATTCTGTCACTGGTAAATACGAATTATTATCACCAGAGCAAAAGTACAGGATACTGCTTTTGAGCATTAACCAATCTCACCACAATACAACATGTTTGATGGAAGTGGCACTTCAGAGTGTTGACAGATGACGCATCAGTGATGATTTAACGGAACACATGTGAAAACATTTCCTCGGTATCCCAGAAAGTTGATTCTATTCATCTAGACGTTACATTTTCAGTGGGAGAAATGTGTCATCAGTCATCCAAGTGATTTCAGTCTAAGCTGACTGCAGGTTTCCCCAACCTTATAAACAGTATATCTGCATAATGACCGAAACTAGCACCACTGACCGTGAGGTTAGTTTCTTGATCATTAATATGCAAATTGTCATGACCATTGTAAAATGGTGAAAGATGACCCCCTCCTCGGTTCAGAGATGGTCTTTCTCTTTTCACATGAATGACCTTCTTGACCCGCCGTTCAAACCAGCATTCCTCCCTGTCCAGGATGTGTACATCCTCATCATTGAAAGATCGGCCACTGGCCTGTAGGTTTAAATAGACTGCAGAGTCCTGGCCTGACGAGGTAGCTCTTCTGTGTCATGCCAGCTGCTTAGCCAGAGGTTGTTTGGTTTCCCCGATGTATAATTCAATTCAATTCAGTTCAATTCAATTTTATTTATATAGCGCCAAATCACAACAACAGTCGCCTCAAGGCGCTTTATACTGTAAGGTAAAGACCCTACAATAATTCATGGCAATCCTTCTGGCACTTAACAGTGTACACTATATTACTCTGTTTGTGCTGGGGGACTCGATCCTTAGGGTGGACCAATTTTTGGCGTAGCGTGTTTTGGGGTTTGAAAGCCACATTGAAAAAATGCATCTCAGCTGTTCCGATACTCCTGACATATAAGGGATCACTAAAGGCTTTCACTTAGGCAGCAGTTGTCCTTCTTCTCTCCTGGATTGCCTGGAGCCTTCTTTAGGTGCCTTTCCAGCTTTGACAAATGTCCAGCTGGGATAACCACATTTACTCAGGGCCTTACTCTTTCACCATCTTACA
>VUQS01067469.1:0-14985 GCA_015108495.1 Heterochromis multidens | reverse complement strand
CAAAGCAGCCCGTTTACAATTTGCCAAACAGCACAGAGACAAGCCTCAAAACTTCTGGAACAAACTTATTTGGAGTGATGAGACCAAAATTGAACTTTTTGGCCACAACCATAAACGCTTCATTTGGAGAGGAGTCAACAAGGCCTATGATGAAAGGTGCACCATCCCTACTGTGAAACACAGAGGTTGATCACTGATGTTTTGGGGATGTGTGAGCTACACAGGCACAGGGAACTTGGTCAAAATTGATGGCAAGATGAATGCAGCGGGTTATCAGAAAATACTGGAGGAAAATCTGCACTCATCAGCCCAGAAGCTGCACATGGGACGTACTTGGACATTCTAACATGACGATGATCTCAAACACGCAGTTCATGCAAGACATTTGGATAGTTTCTGTTGTCATTATGATTTAAAAAGCACAAACACAATCGTTTGATAATAAATGGCTTCACCCAACCACTAACCATGAGTGAAAGAAAAGTTTGTGTATTATCATTCATATTCTCTGAACAATGCCCAAGAAAATCACACATTCTGCCAG
The DNA here is from genome assembly GCA_015108495.1 of Heterochromis multidens. Taxonomy (NCBI): domain Eukaryota; kingdom Metazoa; phylum Chordata; class Actinopteri; order Cichliformes; family Cichlidae; genus Heterochromis; species Heterochromis multidens. The sequence continues at coordinate 14,441 of VUQS01067469.1, read as the reverse complement.
GGTATGTAAACTTATGAGCACAACTGTAATAAAACTGATTTTTTATGTATTTACTTGCTGTGTGAACTTATATGCTACATAAACTCTCTGAAATGAACACTCTGATACCTAATCAGCTGTTATTTTTGACCTCTGCTAATGTAGTTAAGTTCATAATTCAAGGGAAAAACCCTGAATTCTGCTCTGTTATTATAGATAGATATGTGGCCCACTATAATAAGCCTGATTCTGATGTCATGACCTACTGTATGAACTTCCATGCCACATATATACTTGAAATTACCACTCTGACTTCTAGTCAGCTGTTATTTTTTAGCTCTGCTTATGCTGTTCATAATTCATGAACTAGTAACAAATAACAATTCTACTCTACCTACTCTACAACCTACCATGTCACATATGGAAATTACCACAGTGATACTTAAGCAGCTGTAATGAGTGACTGTTGCTAAGTTGATTTTCTTCTGGTTTTTTTTTTTCATTTCAAGGAAACAAGTACTTAAACTTTATAGCCAGGTCCTAGCTATAAAGTTTGAAAAACAAATTTTCCTTTAGGGTTAGGGGTTGGGTAGAGCTCACATATCACACATGCTGATATGTGAGCCCTACCCTGCCAAGTATACTTCACATTTTTGAGCCAGTGTCTAAACTAAATATATCACGTGAGAGACTAACATATCATAACCTCTGGCTGTGCAGTTGGTCAAGACCAGTTGACTTCAAAAATTAATGGCCCCTTCTTCCCCTCCATCACTGGTTATCAGTTATGTGCAGGCCATGTTTGAGCCTTTCTCACATCATTTATTTTGATACTAAACAGACCACTGAAATTCACACAGTAAACTCAACTACTCATTAATAGTTGTTATATAGTTAATTTGCCATAGCTTAAACTACATTTTAACACGAAGACAAGTATACAACAAAGGTAGTAACATTTTGAATGTATTTTGTGTGTGTGTTTAAGTGTGCGTGTGTCTTTGCTGTCATATTTGTGAATTTCAGTAGGTTCCCAAGTTTGTCTCCAAACCGCTCAACCTGAACTGTCCCCTTGATATCCTCATTTCTGATCTTGGCCATCCTGGTCACTCCCAATGAAAATCTTATAATCTTCAACTCTGCCACCTCCAGCTCTGCCTCCTGTCTTTTTGTCAGTGCTACTGTCCCCAAACCATACATCATAGCAGGTCTCACTACCATCTTGTAAACCTTCTCTTTCACTCTTGCTGCTATCCTTCTGTCACTAATCACCCCTGACACTCGTCTCCACCCTCTCCATCCTGCCTGCACTCTCTTCTTCACCTCTCATGTCTTTGGATGGTTGACCCCAGGTATTTAAACTCATCTACCTTCACTACCTCTACTCCTTGCATCTTCACCTTTCCACCTAACTACCTCTCATTCACACACATGTATTCTGTCTTGCTTCTACTGACTTTCATTCCTCTTTTCTCTCCAGAACATACCTCCACCTCTCCAGACTCTCTTCCACCTGATCCCTACTCTCACTACAGATCACAATGTAGATTGGAAACATCATAGTCCACAGAGACTCCTGCCTGACCTTATCTGTCACCCTGTCCATCACTGCTGTAGACAAGAAGGGGCTCAGAGCTGATCCCTGATGTAATCCCACCCCCACCTTGAACCTATCTGTCACTCCTACCACACACCTCACCACTGTCTCTATGCTTCTCTATCAACACTTTCAAAGCAAACATCGCATTTGTTGTGCTCTTTCTCGGCATGAAGCCATACTGCTGCTCACTGACTGTCACCACTCTTCTTTGCCTAGCTTCAGGAACTCTTTCCCATTGCTTGTGGCTCATCAGCTTTATCTCTCTGTAGTTACTACAGCTCTGCACATCACCCTTGTTCTTGAAAATCGGTACCAGCACACTTCTTCTCCATTCATCAGGCGTCCTCTCACTCTCCAAGACTGTGTTAAACAGTTCTATCAAAAAGTCCACTGCCTTCTCCTAGACATCTCCATATCTGGACCAACTGTCTTTCCACTCTTCATCTTCTTTGTAGCTGCCCTCACTTCCTCCTTACTAATCCTCTGCACTTCCTGATTCAGTAACTGTCCTCCATCCATCCTCCTAATATTACACAATAAAAGGAGCTTAATGATAAAATGAATATAGGTATTATGGTATAAGGTTGTTAAGTATCTGTCCTTGTGTGAACGAAGCTAAAACATATATTAGATTGTTCAGCTGCATGTCCAGTAAGGGGTTGTACTGTTTTTATAGGACACAATTGCAACAGTAATTTGAAGAACTTCACATATAAAGAGTTAAATGAACTGAAAATGTGAATGTGGGGTAAATTTGAACCCATGAGTACATTTGAAACAAATTTCAGTTGGGCAGAAATTTAGCAGAGAGAAACTGCTTCTCCTCAAAGTTTAATTCAGTAGAAATCCCCTAAAGATTTCTCTCCAGTGATGTGAGGTCTAGTAAGTGTGTACTCATCTAAGAGGTATTTTGATTATTCTTTTTACAGAAGCAGCAGTGCTTTCAAGGCTATTCTGTGACTAATGGAGTCAATGTTCATATAAATAAATTATGGAATTTTGCACTACCTTAGGATTGATAAAAATACATTTAAATCTTGGTTGTCTAATTCTGGAAAGGTCACTACTGAATGGCAGGAATGTGTACTTGTTTAGACCTTTCACTTGGCTGACCGTAGCACTAGGTATCTTGTCTAGTGGAGTGTAGTACAAGTAAACTGTGTTGATTTGTAGTTGCATTAGGAGACTTAAGGTCACTATCTGCTTGCATACCAACTTTTATGGTTCTCTGTGTCCCCAGGAGGCAATCTCAATGCATACAGTCTGGGACCGAACTCTATCCTCCAACATATAAACGCTCACCCCCACAGAGTGGGGTTTATCAGAGACTACCTCCAGAATTTGGGATTGGAGAGGATGGAATGGCCTGCCTGCAGTCCTGACCTCAACCCCATTAAACACTTGTGGGATCAGCTTGTGTGTGCTGTTTGTACCAGAGTGACCAACACAACCACATTGGCTGACTTGCGACTAATGCTGGTTTAAGAATGGGATGTCATCCCACAGCAGTGTGTGACCAAGCTGGTGACCAGCATGAAGAGGAGGTGCCAGGCTGTTGTGGCTGTGTATGGTTCTTCCACATGCTACTGAGGCCCCTGTTTGTTAAATTAATAAATAGTTAAATTGCCAAAAAGTCTTGTTTCTTTAGACTTCAATCATCCAATTCAATAAACGACAACAAACAAGAGTCAATAGCAGAATAAGCTGTTTGGCATTGGCAGAGAAGCAAGTTTTTCATGGGCACAACAGACATACTCAACTTTGCTGCTCAACCCAGAAATGCATTTTCCTTACAAATGTGGCACCATTTAAGGGGAAATAAACAGGCTTTCCAACAGTATAACAAAGAAATAATGGACCAAACACAAATTTCCTTACTTTTTGTGCTAGGTTTATATAATCATAATTAATAATAAACAGACAAGGATACCAAATATATTGGTATCACTATATATTTCTGCTTTTATTGATATATCTTCTTCTACATGAACATTAGTAAATTTACTGCTTATGTACTTTGAATAACTGAAAATTAAAAATTTTGTCTGTAGCCAAGCCCCTGAATTCAGTTTTCTTTTAATGTTAATGCTATTTGTAGTTAGCCTTTTCTTTCTTGGACTCCATAAAAACATCTATAAACTCCATAAATAAATGAAGGAGGTGAATAATATAGTTAATTATATGTAATATTAATCTTGTCAGTGTTGCTAATTTACAGTTTCATCATATAATACCGCCAGCAAAGCTGGGAGTAGCAGAGCATCCATTGTTTGACTGCTCGGGGCTTTCATTACAACAAGCTGTTCATCGTCTTTACTCTTACCTGCACGGTGATGTGCCTGCTCAGGGATTTTTGTCTTTACGCGCTTCTGCTCGGGGCTTTTCGTTTCACCATACTGTGCTGTTAATAAAAAGGTGGTCATAGAATAACAATGAATTGTCAATGGGGGGCTAAAAAGTGTTAGATGCCACAGGAAAAGCTTAAAAGCTTACAGTTTATACACCATGTCACGATATCAGGTTGCGTTGTCTCCTGCCACCTGTAGGGGTGCTCATTTTGGAAACACTCCTACTACTCCTACTACTTTTATTGTTATTTGGATTGGAGGACTTTTACTGTTTCTGCTATTCTCATGAAACACTTGCATTCCAGTTGGTTGAACAAAAGTACCTCAATCAATTTCTGGATTTCAGAGATATTTCAGAAGAGGCTTATTGAAGCCAGCATTTTTGGAGGATGGTGGTACTTTGCTTCCACTAGATAACTGCATATCATGTAGTCACTCCCTCCTTTGAAGTGTTTCCCTCCTATTTAGAGTAAGGCTAGGGTCAGATTATGAGATGGAAAACTCATACAGACAGAGAGACAGACAATACTCTAAAATATCACTTTGCCTTTAAGTGACACACATAATGGACAGTTGGGAATCCAAAAGAAAAGCAAACAAAAACACCAACAAACAAACAAACATAATTTTGATTGTTAGATTATATGGTTTATCTGTTCAGTTTATTTTTTAAAGTATTGTTTATTAGAATTGATGTCTGGAAAGAGCTTGCAAAAACAATAATTCTACAATTAGACTGAGCCCAAATGAAGCACAAGACAAATGAACTTAATAACTTGTAATAATAACTTGGTTATGATATATTATATGCAGTACTATAAATATTAATATGTTAATATCTTGATGCATGCTCAATAATCCAGGTAAAAGAATCCCAAAAAGTTGAATCTGTTCATCTGGACGTGGCGTTTTTGTATTTTTTTGTACGCCACGTCCAGATGAAGAGATTCAACTTTTTGGGATTAATATGTTAATGATTCACTAATGACTGGACACTAGACTGGCAAAGATTTTTCACTGCCACAGTATGGCAAGGTACTTCCAGTACAACCATGTTTATGTCAGCAGTCTTTGCTCCTAGTGACAAATCATTTGTGGCTTCACTGTCATGCAATAATTACCCTGAAGAACCTGCTTCCATGTAATGTGACCTGGCCCATGAAACTGAACCAACCACCATGAAACTTTTTTGAAACTGGATGTTGCAATGTGAAAACGACAGGAACATTGAGCTGTGCTTTAGCAGTGACTGCACCCATTAAGTTATTGACCTGTAGCATTTCTGTGTTATAATTATGAGATGATAGACCTTGCTTCGTGAAACCTTCCACACGGCCGTGTTATTTTTAGTCAAACCCTAATATAGTGTAAAAAGGAACTATCAGAGCATTATACTTTAACAAGGAAATTTAAAATTTGTTAAATATGACAGGGAATGATCCTACACATCAATAATTCAAATTATATCCCTGTATGTTATGTTTTGTTTTGTTTTTTTTCCAATTTATAAGCTTTGTAAAACAATATGATTTACAAAGCCAGCATCAGACACTAGAGCAGGATACAGTAAAATAGACAGAACAGAGACAGCTGAGTTCAAGATACACAACAGCATCTGGAAAACTGTCAGGATATTTTCCATCTGTACAAAATTGAGCTGCTGTCAGCTGGAGAAATATGATATTTTAAAAATGGACCTATTCAGATACATGCTATTAAGGTCAAACTTAAGTTTATATGCATTTTGGAAAATTTAACTCATAATATTTAAGAGGAAATACAGCCAAAAACAAAAAAAAAACAAATTAAAGAATGCCAGACAGTGAGATAACACATGACAGAGGAACCTGAGAATGAAAAAAGAGGCAGGGTTAATCAACAAAAGAAGCAAAACAGAAGCTGAAGTGGTTACCATGGAGCTAATGATAGGATTTGAAAAGTCTTAAACACCACAGCAACCTCTGTTCATGTTACCTCATCAGGATAAAAGGCAGGAGGTCCCTGCACAAGCACCTTGTGTATGCTGTCTGTAATAAGAAACCAGCTGCAGTGCAAGCATTAAAAGGGGACCTGTTATGTTCATTTCCAGCGTCATAGTTCAAAATAATCCTTATTTACCTTGTATTGGGCTTGGCACAAAATCTGAAACATGATGTTTTAGCTCCTCTCTCTTTAAAGCCACATTTCTTTTAGGGGGGGCATTCTTCTGACTTTCTGCCAATCATAAACATCCACCACTTTCAGAAAATAAGGAAAATCAGAATGTCTACTTTAAGGTATGTGTGAAGCTCATTCATTTTCACCAAGTCTTGTGTGCAGCATTACTAAATTTTCAATGTATGTGGTAAATAGACTGAATGTTATATAGCGCTTTTCTACTCTCCCGGAGCACTCAAAGCGCTTTATACAAGATGCCTCATTCACCCATTCACACAAGCACTTTTTCTTAACCTGCTCTACCTCTTGAGCTACAGGCACCCCTTATTTACAGTAGAATGGAGAAAACAAATCAAATGTTAAACATTTGATTTGTTTTCTCCATTCTACTGAGAAAATGTACCATTTAAAAAAAAAAGGTAATTTTGAATTGGATGGTGACAACATCTCTCAAAAAAGTTGGGAGAGGGCCATGTTTACTACTGTGTACCATTCCTTCTTTTAACATCTGGAAACTGAGCAGACCAGTTGTTGGACTTATGGGAGAGAAATGTTGTCCCATTCTTATAGGATATAGGATTTTAGCTGCTTAACAGTCCTGAATCTTCATTGTATTTTATGTTTCATGATGTACAATGATGACAAAGAATTGGGTTAACAGATTTATAGATTTAGAATCAGGACCTCCAAATTTTGAATGAAACATGCAGCGGTCTGTCTGGAGCCCAGAGACTCACTGACTTTTTATACACACACACTAATTACAAGCAAACAGATCACAGGTGAGGATGGTTACCTTTAGTAGTCATTTAAACCTGTGTGTGTCAACTTGTATGTATGTTATCATGCCAAAACTTCCAGGGTATGTAAACTTATGAGCACAACTGTATTTACAAGGGCTCTCTTGTGCTTTACAAATAGGACCACTGAGGTGAACTGGTGGCTGATTGCAATGTTAATATTTACATGTTTTTTTTTTTACTTTCACTTATGTCACTAAGGACCTCTTGTACTGGTGGAATAACTTCCCTGAAGCAGAAGCTAAACACAATGTTCTGAAGACTAAGATCATCCTCAGCTATCGTAGTGTGGACACAAGAAAAGTACTTCCTCCAAAAGTTTTGATGAAAACTATGAAAATGTTTGCAGCACATTGAAGCGTGGTGGAGGTTATTGCTCGACACACTGCAGCTTAAGAAACCACTTGAAATTTTCTGACTGCTTGATTCCATTTTTATAGAAGAAATGAGCTGGCGCGCTCCTTCTGTTCATTATAGCGTACCAGTTGAAATACTGTAAGAGATTATTTGTGCAATCAAATAAATATTAAAATGTCTACATTATAAGCTCATTTCTGTCTTCTGTGCAGTTTGAAGCATGGGCATTTTTTTAAATTTCTGTTTTCTGTAGGACATTTCTGTATTTGATTTTTGTTTTGGGATTTTCTGCACTTGTTCTTATCTTTAATTGTTGTGTTTTCTTAAATTGCATCATGTTAATCTTTAAAGGACCTGCTTTTATACCGTTCACTGGAATTGCTTTTTTTGACTGATAGTAACAACTTTAGAACTTCTATAGCCTTTAATTTTTTCTTAATGTGAGTTAAAGACTCTAGCTGCTGTTATGGTGTATCTAATCACACATCTACTTCCAAAGATAGACTGCTACTGCTGTCTGGAGATTAGCAGATAGTGCTGACAGTTGCACAGTGTGGGGCTGGCTTACTAATACTGAAATATGTCACACTGCATTTGGATCCATATGTAACATGTATCTCCCCCATCTGCTGAAACCCCCTACAGTACAAGGACAACTGATGTCTTTAATAAAAGGGCACGGGGGGTTGTCCTAGCACGTGGTGTTATCAATAGGATGCACATTACAATTACAGCCCTGCATTAATATGCAGGAAACCACTGGCACCCATAGTGGGGAGGTAATTCCACTGCACTTCAAGCTGTTATGGATTACTTCTTCAGGTGAGGAAATCAATTTGTACATATCACAACATGATAATAATGTCCATTCGCTACATTGTGATGCAATGGCAGGTATGAGTATGCTGCTTTTCTAATTCATTGTTTGTATTGTCCTCTGGCTGTAATATGTATTAGTGTGGACAGCTTTCTAGTAACACATTAGCCATAGAGTCCATTCAAAGATGTGAATATAGATGTTTTGTTTTTGGTCTGTGTGGTTTTGATATAACTTTATTGCTAAAAGCATATGCAGTGGGTGATGTAAGAGCTTATTATGTGCATTTTCTTTGGTTACAGACCACAGGATCAATAGTTGTTACCAAAACAGAAACTCAAAGAAATCCCAGTAAACAACTGTCATAGGATTTTTCTTGGATATTCATTCTTGATATGAAAGTTGACAATGGCTGGGGAAACAGTTGGCAAGAGCAAATACATACAGGTCAGGGGAAACAGTGGTGGAGTTTGTTCACTCATGTTGTTTTCTATTTACCTTTGACATTGTATTAGCAAGGCTGTGACACCATGGGTGCAGTTCATAGCTGGTTTGATGAGAACCCCATGTACAGAGTGCATAACAAGTAAAAACTATGGTGTTATGCTGCCTGTAATACATTCATATCTGCCCCCAAGAATATCCTTTATTAAAACAGACATTTTTTTACGTTATCTTTTGAACAATGTTACATACATTTTTTTTTTGGTCCTTTTTATGGATAATTGATACCTGTACATAGAATTCAATTCAATTTATTTATTTAAATGACACCAAAACAAAACAACAGTCACCTCAAGGCACTTTACTTTTTTAGGACCTACAATATAAAGTATGGATGTTCAATATGTATTGCAGGACTAACGGGGCATCCACACAGGAAGGGAGTTGAAGCAGTGTAGCGAACAGAAAGATGGAATGTCAATGAATTTGTAGCTTGAACTCCTACAGACAATGGCAAATAACCATTAGTGGCACAGAATGGGTGAATACTGAATTAAACTACCCTCAACTTTTAAGTGAGTGATTGAAGCAATAACCAGTGGGTATAAATTTGATCAACATTTAAAAAGGCTTCCAGTCAGTTTTAAGGACCAACCCACATTTGCGTATGGTACAGCACACTTTTGAGTTTGCTATTAAAGATTCATTGTCAGCTGCAGTGGATGCCACCGAGAACACAATGGAAAATAGTGGATCTAAGACAACAAGAATGTAAGTAGATGATCCATTGACTCAAGCTCAGTGGGAGTTCATGTCTCAGGGTTAAAGAAGATTCCCCAACTGAGACGGAAAATCAAGCTGAACACAGTAGGGTGGGCAGAACATATTAAAGCTGTAAGAGCATTACTGTACAGCAGCACTACAACCAATAAACAGCTCTGACTCTGGCAAGCTGCTGCTCTGAGTGAGGCAGACAACCTGTATGAAGCACTCTGAGGCTTTAGCTTTTTTTTTGTTTTTTTACTTAATGTTGATTGAGTCAGGCTCTGAGCCAGTTCAGAACCTCAGCTCCATCTTGCAAAGCCCCCCAGCTGTCACATAGTCAGGTGGAGGCACCACATCCAGGACAATGGGGATATTAAACATGCTGCACACAGAGAGAAGTTCTGCTGCCCTTTGGCAAAATCTCTGACAGACACACGAGCACTTAGAAGACACTAAGGAAGACAAATAGAGCTGCCACACAGCACATAGCTTTGTGACAGTTGGATAATTTTTCCCACAAATCTATTGTGAGATAAATGCTGTTACTGACACCGATGTGAGTTCCAATAAGAAGACACTTGAGCTGTATGAGTCCACAGAGAATCTTCAGCTGCCTGCTACAAAGCCAGAAGATGGCTCTCAGCATGACGAGGAGCTTCACAGCTTATTTTGACACTTCCCTCCTTTGTGACTAGTTGAATGTCACCTCTGAGATCATACCAATGAAGAGGGCATTACAGAGAATCTGCACAATTACCACATGAAACTCCATTCTTCTTCTTGCTGAAGCACAGCACCAATCTTTTTAAACAAACCCTTTCTCACCTCTTTAGAAATTTTAATTTAAACATTTAAATAAGAACATTTTTTATAGTAGTTACTGCTTTCTCTTTCACCACATCCACACAGACAGATAGCTGTAAAAGGCTGGCTTGAAGTAATGCTGTTAGAGAATAACATAAGTGTTTACAGTCTAAAGTCTTAGAGGCAAGTGTAAAATTTTTACATTCTAAGTGGTAAATAAGAAGCTGTATTATTCCATCTAAATACATTTTAAACTTGATCATGAGTCAGAGTATTCAGCGTTCCTGTCATCACCCCGCTGGGGAGGCTGGCGGCGTGGACACCAAAGTTTGTGAATGCGATAACTCCGGAAGGAAGTCACCTAGGACTTTCACATTCATACCATAGGTGCATCTACTAGGAGGCTGAGGGGTACCACTGGCAGCCGCCAGTATTTTTAAAATTTAACATTTTAGCCACATGATAGACAAGCATAGTTTAAGAAACTAGAAGATGTTAATTTTCAAATGAAGTCTGTTACTTGAATTTTTGGCCTTATATCTCTTCTGCAATAAGATTTCAATGTACTTTAAAGTCTCTTCATGCAGGAGCAAATAAATAAATTTGTTGCTGTGTGTCTGTCCTTTTGCACTTTCCCATTTCCAAAACAACAAGCAAGATCAACATCTATGTTAACCTACTTGATGTTATTGTGAAGTTTGCAAAGATAACTACTTTATTGTATTAGTCTATTGGTCCCTAGTGTGTCAGCGAATGTAAACACTATATGGACAAAAGTAAGGGCCACCTACACATTACAAAAGAGCTGCTCAGCCATGGAAAGCTATTCCATGAACTCCTGGCACACAGTTTTTGTGCTGATATTAATTCAAAGGATGTTTGGAACTCTACAGTTAGTGAGTCAGCAGAGAGTTGGCAATATTTATGCACTGTGCCTGAGCGCAGATCAGACCAGTCAGGGTGTCCATGCTGACCCCAATGGGCATGTGAGCATCAGAACTGGACCACGGAGCAATAGAAGAAGGTGGTCTGGTCTGATGAATCACGTTTTCTTCTACATCACCAGTTGCGTGTGCGTCGCTTATCTGGGGAACACCTGGCACCAGGATGCACTATGGGAAGAAGGCAAGTTGCCAGAGGCAGTGTGATCCTTTGGGCAATGTTCTGCTGGGAAACCTTGGGTCCAGCCATCCATGTGTTTGTTACTTTGACACGTACCACCTACCTAAGCATTGTCGCAGACCGTGTACCCCCCTTTGATAGAAATGGTATTCTCTGATGGCTGTAGCCTCTTTCAGCAGGATAATGCTCCCTGCCAAAAAGCAAAAATGGTTCAGGAATGGTTTGAGGAGCACAAAACGAGTTTAAGGTGTTGACTTGGCCTCCAAATTCCCCAGATCTCAATCCAATCAAGCGTCTGTGGGATGTGCTGGACAAACAAGTCCGATCCACGGAGGCCCCACCTCACAACTTACAGGACTTAAAGGATCTGTTGCTAACATCTTGGTGCAGATACCACGGCACACCTTCAGGGGTCTAGTGGAGTCCATGCCTCAATGGGTCAGGACTGTTTTGCCAGCAAAAGGGGGACCAACACAATATTAAGCAGGTGGTCATAATGCCTGATCAGTGTATATTCAGGCTGGGACCTTTCTTTGTGGAGTTCTCCTGTGCCTGTGTTTGTTCTCTCTGGGTACTACAACTTCCTACAACAGTCCAAAGACATGAATGTTAGATTAATTGGTGATTCTACATTTTCTGTAGGTGTGACTGTGAGTGTGAATGATTGTCTGTCTCTCTGCAACAGCCCTGTGATAGTCTGTCACTCTATGACAGATGGGATAGGCTTCTTGTGACCTTAACCCGTTAATACCGACGGGAGCGCTGGCATATTTCGCATACTACCCGCGAAAACAGGAAGTGATGTCATTTTCGCGTGTAATTGAGTTTTTATGCTCAAATCCCATCAAATCGCCACTGGTGCTATTGAACAGTAAGTTTTGACCTTATATCTTTCTGAATATAAGTTCCTGGGACACTATGAACTGTGATTGCACTATTAGAAATAGTTTATCTTGATATAATAATCTTTTTGCAAATTGTGCACAAAATAAATTTTTTACATGTTTGCTAAGGTTTATAGAAATGACTGTATCAAAAAAAAAAACCCGACTCACAATAGATGTCCTGTGGTTTGAAAGGACTTTGTGCAACAGCTTTGACATTTCTGTATCTACAAAAATATGTGTAACACATAACGTTTTTCAAGTTTTTCAAATATTTTTGGTGGTTTATTGCACTTTTTAGTAATTTATGTAGTTACTATGGACTTATTATATCATATACGCATATTATGATTTGGGATATAGAGGTTATATTGATGTATAGCAAGTTGAAATACTTCAAAAATGGCACTACAGCATGTAGAAATGTAAAGATAAGCTCTGGTGGAATTGTTCTATGGTAGGTAATAAAGGGTTAAATCGGATAAGCAGTTAATTACCTGCAAAATATTATATAAACTTTTGTCTGCATGCAAAATATACCAATACTGCAGAACACTGATAAAGCTTTCATTCAGCAACTGGCTAGTTCATTCTCTCTGGAAATATTAATATTTAGATTAAATAGAAAACATTTTGACTGCTCAATATTGAGTAGAAAGGTGCTATATAAGTACCAGTCCATTTCTGTACACCAGTTTATTTTTTTAATGTCTTCTTATATGCTTATGACTTGTCTTTGTTTTGTTGCCCATGTGAAGCACTTAACATGGATAACGAAAAGTGCTCAATAAACAAAAACGGATTGTTATTTACATTAAAAAGTGAACATCTAAGGACTCTTAGGAACCAAAGTGTGCATTATTAGGAAAATTATTTTTGTGTTATTACAGTAGCTAGAGTGTGTTTGGATATGTGACATAGATTAATATTAGACCTTAATCTGTGAGGAATCAGTGCAGAAATCCTGGTAATTCCTAAGAGGTCACTAACTAACTCTCTCAAAACATGTAAAGTCACCTTCCGACATTTTCATTATATAACTTTTACTTGTAATGGACTATTTGTATATAATCAATGCTTACTCCACCACTTATAAACCACTATTTGATAAATGACATTGAAATGATTGCGTGCAGTCAACACACTGATGACCCCTAGATTCTAATCATTCCCATACACTCACTCACTGGCTTGTTTGTTAGCCTTAACCTCAATTAAATTCTGCAAGTACAGTATTCAAAAATAATCTAGGAAGTGCAAGTGTGAAATTGCTTATGCCATCAGTGAAAAATCTTGTCACTATACCATGTCCATGAACTATCTTTGTTGCGTAGGCTTTTACTTACTGCTCGACAGTGGCTCTTTAGCACCATGGTCATTGCTAGTCAAATACATACATTGAACACTATATGGATGATTATGATTTTATTCTCTTTCAGTACTAAATGTTTAATTTTTATGTGCGTTTCTCCTACAGCCATGTTTGTCCTTCAGAGGGAGGATTAGTTTTGGGGTAAGCTCTTCAAATCTGAACCATTCATGATCCAGTTCTGTGCTCCTTAGGTGCCACTTCTGGTTTCACACTTCAACCATTACTCCCACCTCTTTACAAACTGGAAGATTTTAACTTCCTTTTCATCCAAAAGAGTGCCTTGACCTTACATACTGCTCCTTCTGAGGGTTTAGATTCTTTTCCTGCATATTTTTTTCTATCAACATTTGGACATAAACTAGTCACTTTTGTGATTTTAGTAAGGATCTCATAAAGTCACATAATGATTTGTTTCAATCCAGGGGGCCGATGTGGACATAGTGGAGGACTACAAATACCTCGGAGTACACACTGACAATAAACTGGACTGGGTTAAAAACACAACTGCACTGTACAGGAAGGGCCAGATCCTGCTCTATTTTCTGAGGCGGCTGAGGTCTTTTAACATCTGTTGGACAATGCTCAGGATTTTCTATGAGTCTGTTGTGGCCAGTGCCATACTCTATGCTGTTGCATGCTGGGGCAGCAGGCTGAGGGTAGTGGATGCCAACAGACTCAATAAACTGATCCACAAGGCCATAACATTGTGGGGATGGAGCTGGACTCTAAAGGTGGTGTCGGAGAGGCGGATGTTGTCCAAGTTAAGGACAATGCTGGACAATACCTCCCACCCACTCCATGATGTGCTGGCCAGTCACAGGAGCACGTTCAGTGAGAAACTGAGATTACTCAAATGCACCACTGAATGACACAGGAAATCATTCCTGCCTGTGGCTCTCTCTGTACAACTCCTCCATCTAAAGCACAAGTATACACTACAACAACTGTACATCTTTAGTAATGTAAGGGCAGTATGAGAAGAGGGAACCTTA
>VUQS01067468.1:7053-22625 GCA_015108495.1 Heterochromis multidens | reverse complement strand
TCACCACCTTCCAGCCGCCGGATCTCTGGCTCAGTCCTCGCGACTTGTCAGCTGCTGCGCGGCTCGCCAGCTGCCACTTTCCACTCTCCCTCTTCTCATCCGGACTCGGCGTCCTCATCAAGTAGGGGAAGCCTGATTGATTCATGCCAGTCTGGTGTGCTGGCTGGCCTCCCCTGACGCCACGCCCTGACTCCGCTGCCACAGTTATATTAATCTTTAAGTTGAGATTTACAAGAAATACTTTACCTGCTATTGTGAAAGGGAATACTGCTGTTAAAAAACACTTTATTTGTTTAAAGCAATTGGAAACCACATGTTATTGCACTTTTGTTCATATAGCAGTATTTTAAAATAAAAGTAGGGAATACACTACTTTTGAATTAATTATTGAATTTTGCGCATAACAATGCGATTAATCGCGATTAATCGCAGAAAAATCATGCGATTAATCACGATTAAAACTTTTTAATTGTTGCCCAGCACTAGTTTTTTTTTTTTTTTTAAATTTAGGTATGCTTTTACTGCACTTGCAGTGTGTTTGGGATCATTGTCATGCTGAAATGGTGCCATAAAACCATGACAGTTTCTCCACCATGTTTTACAGATGGCTGTAGACACTGTTGTAACTCTCTGTACTCCTGACTTCCTCTGAACATATTGGCAATGTTTTTAAACCAAAAATGTCATGTTTGCATTCATCACTCCATAAGACCTGTTGCCACTGATTTTCAGGACAGTTCTTGTGTAATTTGACATACCTAAGCCTTTTCTCCCTGTTTCTTGACAGCCACCCTTCCACTGAGACCATTTCTGATGAACTTTAGATGGATCAACTGAAGAGCCAAATGAATCTTTCAGGTCCTGTGTCAGGTCTTTGCTGGATTTTTTCTTGTTTCTTAAGGACATAACTTTCAGATACTGTTCATCTGCTATAGACAGTCTTTTAGGCCTGCCACTTCTTCTTTTGTCCTCCACTTGTCCAGTTTCCTCAGTTTTTTTCAGGGGACCCTGCACACCATGCAGAGCTATCCCAGGCTTTTGGCTAATAGCTCTTTGGGAATCGTTTTATTGGTGCAGAAATAATATTTTATGCCTGTCAACCTGTGTTATCTTTGGCATTTGTTGTTGATTCAACTAAGGAAATGGGTACAAATTGTGTCTTTTGTGACAGCCTGCTAGTAACAAAGTGCCTAAAGATACAATTTAAAATGGGTTCTTTGCTAAGTTGTCTGTTATCTGTAGACACAACACTGGTTCATCCCTTGAATTAGGTGCCGTTTTTATGCTTGTGTCAAGGATGAGCTGTGTGGCAGGCAGGAGAGGGACCCAAAATGCAGGACTTGGGAGATGAAATGTAAATTCAAAAACAGCTTTAATGCTGAACCTTTGGCAAAACATAAAATAATGCAGGCCAGGAACAGATAATCCAAAACTACATCGCTTCTAGAAAAAAACACAACAAGAAGGGACAAAGGATAAGGGGAGACTCAGACAATATATAGACACACAGGATAACGAGGGAATAGGCAACAGGTGGGAGTACAGCTGAAACTAATCACAGATAAAGCGACAGGGGAAGTAGAACTGAAAAAAAAGTAAGAGAGACAAGAGACTATCAAAATAAGACAGGAAATAACTAACACTGAGACCAGGACTAAGACATACGAACTTGACACAGACAGAAGATAAACACGGAGATAAGGGACAGAAGAGGCTAGAAGAAGACTAAGGAGCTCGAACATAAATTCCATCTCAAAAACGCAGAATGAGCAGGAGCACAGAACTAAAGGCATGAAATACACCAAAAGGAACTCGTAACAGGTAAGGAAATAAACAAGAGAAGTAAACACTAAGAAATAACAGAGAGCTAAATGTAAACACTACAGAATACAGAAGAATAAAACAAAGATAATCAAGAATAAAGAACTAGAGAAAATCTAAACATCCCAAAAACTTAAAAACCCTGGGTCCAAGACCCAGGGACCATGACAATTTGAATGATTCATAGGGCAACGTTAAGTGTTTTAACAAACAAGAAAAAAAAAAACATTCTTCTGAAAAAGCAGCCAATGCCAACCCCCAAACACCAACTTTAAAAGTCTGACTCTTTGAAAGCAAAATACAAAGAAATGAAGTGCGGTACTTTTGCACAGTACTGTAAAGTGCAAAAACACAGGTATTCCTGTTGTGGAGTAACAGTGATACTTACTGATAGTATTTTTGAGGTTTATCTTTTAACACAAAAATACCAAAAAGTCAGGCAGCCAGTCAGCTGGTCCAAAGTGAAGTATGTAACACTTTTCTGGATGGAACACCAGGTTTTTGGTAAAGTTATTGATTCTGCACCAAGAAGTAATTATAATGATCTCCTGACTTTCC
This sequence comes from Heterochromis multidens, assembly GCA_015108495.1. NCBI lineage: Eukaryota > Metazoa > Chordata > Actinopteri > Cichliformes > Cichlidae > Heterochromis > Heterochromis multidens. Next base: position 20,246 of record VUQS01067468.1, on the reverse strand, counting down.
ATCGAGCACCATTATCAGGTCAACTTTAAATGATGTCCAGTATTATGTTTCGCAGATACAATGAGATCAACTTCAAGTGTATATTTCCTGTTTGTAATAATTAGTGAATGTTAGCAAAGTAATACACCAATCTAAACATAGTAACATAACAAACATTATAGTACCTGCTAAACATCAGCGTGTTCATCATTGTGAACTTGTTGGTATGCTGATGGTTAAGCGAGCATTTTTACTCAAAGCATTAGTCTGTTTTTTATGTGACTCTCTGTAGTTTAATGCAAATCATTTTGAGGAGCATCTTAAGCATGAGAGGTGTGACACAAATACATTGCATCATAATAATAGTGCAATACTAACAACAATGTAGTCCTTGTCTCATAAGCCTTCTCCATTTCACATACAACCATTGGCAGAAATTGGCATTGACAGATGATAGATGATGCAAATGCAAAAAGTAAAGAAAATTTGTGAGGCCAATACAAACTCTCTGCATACAACTTCAGAGCCACCCAAATCTGCTTGCGTCTTCTTTCCGTGTCGCTCCCTCGTCCTTTTATCTATGTTTCTGTCTGCTGGCAGAGTCCAAGGTGCCAAGTCTTTATCCCCATCTATGCAACAATAAATCTGCTCTGCCACAGGAACTTAAAAGTCCCCAGGTGAGAGCTGCGCAAGGAAGGCCCTCCTATCAGAGAACAGCCAAGCATATAGTGGACAGTGTCATCTCTGGGATTAAAAACTGCTGCATCCACTGTTCCCCTGGCCCATTGACGGATGGATAAAGCCTTGGACTTCACCTTATTGAAAGAAGGAGAGAGCGCCCGGGGAGCCATGAAATCCATAGACCCTTCTTTAAATGGGTTTGTAAGAGGCTTCCGCCTAGCAAACCACGGCTGAAAGAGCCCATTAAATAAAGCCCAGCTCCTCAGCATGGAGCTGGGGCAGATTCATCAGAGAGAAGAAGGCAAAGATAATGATTGCTCATGGCCAGATGTGAGACCGTGGCTCCACTCACATGCCACGTGGGACAAAGTCAATAACAGCAACAGACACACAAACAGTCTTTTCTAACTCATCTCTAATTGAGAAATGTGTTTGCAGAAGCAGCTACATACAGACAGACATATGAATACATAATATATCCACAGATCTGGGATATACAGAGGAAAATGGAAAATGGGAGGTTGGACCATTTTTTTACTTAAGCAGTCTCAGAGTCTTTTATTACCACCTTCAGCTTATTTAATCAATGACCTTAGCTTAGTAACATGGAAATGAGTCTACAAAGCACAGCCCATAGCATAAGTCAATTTTATATGCCCAACTTTGTTGAGTAACAATCAAAGTGAGGAACTTTTTTTCCCTCTTTCTTTGGTTTGGTGGGACCTTCACGATGAGAGAAGATGGAATGCAGTCTGGGCAGATTTGAATATCAATGTGGTCAGATAGGATGGAAAGGTGCTGGAAGGAGGGAGGAAAAAAGCTGAAGAGAGCCTCTGGCAGGACATTGGGAGAGATGGTGAGAGAGAGATTTGTCATTTGCTCTCCGTTCCACCTGCTCCCTTGTCATGCATCCTGCCGGGGGGGAAATTCACCCTGATGTCTGAGGGAGACATAGGGGAAAGGGGTGAGTGAGGTGGGGGATGGGGTGGAGAAGAAAAGAAGCAAATAGATGAGGAGAAAAGATGGACAGGGCTGAGAAGGAGACAAAGGAGGGCAAAATAGAAGAAGAAAGAGACACAGTTGTTGAAAAAAGGAAGAAAATCCATGCATACCTAAGCGTATCTAAGGTGCCAAGTCCTGAAATGCAGGAGCTAACTACAAGGGCTGGCAGGTATGCAAATAGGAGGATGTACCAGTGCGCCACCAGATTACTTTTCCTGCATTTGCTATTCATATATTTGCAAGGTGACTCACTTCAGACAAAGCAGGTGATCAAGAGCTCTTTCCTTTTCCCTCTAGCTCTCCTCTTTCTCTCTTCCTCCACATCTGAATAGCAAGGAGAAGAGGAGAGCAGGCAACTTGTGATGGATCCACACCCTCAGCAGGAGTCATAAGCCTTGCAAAACCCGCAGCCAACAATTGCATGCCCTCAGATTTGATATGTATTCCGTCAGCAAACCCCATTTAATCCATTTTCCTGTCAGCCCTCCTTAAAAGCATCTCAGCTACTACAAGGAGAGTTCAGAGTGTAGGAGAGAGACAAACAAGGCACCAACATGAATAGCTAACAATCAAACCCCAATCACTGAGAAATGTTTTATATTTTCATCTTTATGCTCTTCACTTTGCTTTTGATAAATGATTCTTTTCAAGTTTTTATCTTTATCTTTTGGAGATTCAAGTGTGTGCATAAAGGGTTCGCTTTTTTTTGGAGCACCCAAGTATCCAACATATCTATGGACTAATAAAACATGTTTAAAATGGACTAAAATTCTTTTAGTACTAAAAAGTAGGCTTAGTCTGAACTGTCCTCTGTTGTTCACTTAATGAACATGTAGTGAAATAAGCTTTATCTGCCTCTGCATAAAAAATATATCAATATATTAACAATATAATATTCATGGTGTAAATTATACATTCATCACCATCAATGAGACCTTTGAGGATCCTCTCTAGTTCCTGTCTTAGCTCTTTTTCTTCCTTCAGTTTCTCATTCTCTTTCTTCTTGTTATTACTAGGTGGTACCCTTACATGTGTTTCTGCTTTATTTTCTCTCTCATCCATTACTGCGCTAACTGCTTGGCCACTACTTGTTTATCTTACCAGATACAGAAGGCCCATGGGATCCAAGCTATGCTAGTCTCAACAATTTGTGGTCTACAAGGGTTATGTTAGATTATATACAGTAAGTATGATTACACTTACAGGTACAAATCTGAAAGGTGTCACACAAGGTGCTGCACACCACTAAAGAACAGTCACTGTCTCCATGTGCTTGAGTCATTGACATAGGCTGGTCTATTTAAATGCATATTTTAGGTTAAATATAACTATGACATATTAATAAAAACATTTCAAGAGGACCTCAAACAAATTCAGTTTCAACCAAAGAAGAGCTCCTCCTCAAATGTTGGTGTCACAGACATTTGTATTTCACTGTAGCAGATTTACACAATGATACAACTAATAGTTTTCCAGCAAGAATTCAATTCTAGAGTCAAATTCGCACCTTTGTGAGGCTGCAAACAGTGACGGTGGCTGCATTATTGGGGGTGAAATGAGACATGAAATTTGACTCTTTTTTAGGGTCACACATTGATGCACTGAAAGGATTGTTAGAAGCCAAAGCACTGCACAGCAATTTGTAATCCTCAATATTTTTTATCTTTACTCTCTATTAATAATCAAACAATCAATTGTCACATTACAGTGAGTAGCCTTGGTATTGTGGCCTTCATGCATTTGATCATGGACAATATTGCACCTTGACAGATGAAGCTTTGTTTTTCCGGAGTTTGTTTTAACTTTACTATATTAATTGACCAGCTCTGTTCAAATGAATGAGAAGAATTTGTTTGACTAGTTGTTTGTTTATTTGTTAGCTGCAATAATCAAAAGGATTTACATGAAAAAAAAAATAACCAGAAGTGGGGCTTAATTTTGCTGCTGTGCTTGGGATCATTGTTCTGCTACATGACTCAATTTCAGCCAAGGATAGGTAGCCTCACATTTGACTTTAGAATACTTTGGAGTATTCTAAAGAGGAGTTCCTGGACAACTCAGTGACTGCAAGGTGCCCAGTTCCTGTGGCTGCAAAACAAAGCCCAAATCATCACCCCTCCACTATTGTTCTTGACAGTTAACCTAAGCTGTGCTGCCATGTTCTTTTTATAGAGAGAGACTTTCTCCTGGCAACCCTTCTAAACAAACCATACTTGTTCAGTCTACTGTCATGAACTTTAACATTTAACATGCTAATTGAGGCCTGTAGAGTCTGAGATGTAGCACTTGTTTATTTTTGCAGTTTCTCTGAGCATTGCACGGTCTGACCTTGGGGTGAATTTGCAGTGATGTCCACTCCTGGGAAGATTGGAACCGTTTTGAATGTTTTCCACTTGTGAATAATCTTCCTCACAGTAGAATGATGGACTTCAAATTGTTTGGAAATTGCCTTATAACCCTTCCCAGATTGATGGACAGCAACAATGTTTCTCTAAGACATCATTGCTGATGTCTTTCCTCCTTGACATTCTGTTAACACACACCTGAATGCTCCAGAGCAGCAACCTGCCAAAACTTTGGCTTTTATGAAGGTAGTCACAGTTGGTGATGACCAGTTAATAATCAAGTGCATTTGATTAGCAGCAGCTGTCTGCTACTTCCCCTCTTAATTCTTGTTGAAGCAGTAAGGCTGTATGCATTGCTTCTGCATTTTGGCTTAATTTTTGCTAAATAAATAATAACATGGTTTAATATGTCATGTGTTGTTTATCTGAGGCTGTATTTACCTAATTTTATGACTTGCTAAGTACTAGAAATTTGTTTTTACATTGTGATAGGTAAAACCTTAGAACTGAAAGAGGATGTACTTTACTTTTACCATGACTGTATATTGTAGCTGATATTGCTTTTTTAAAAAAAAACATTTCCATTTCCATTTTCCATTTTCTACCGCTCATCCAGGTTTGGGTCGCGAGGGCAGTAGTCTAAGCAGAGAAGCCCGGACTTCCCTCACCCTAGCCACCTCTTCCAGCTCATCCGGGGGGACACAGAGTTGTTCCCAAGCCAACCAAGAGATATAATCTCTCCAGTGAGTCCTGGGTCTGCCCTGGGGCCTCCTCCCAGCATGACATGCCCAAAACACCATGCCTAAGAGGTGTCTAGGATGCATCCTAGTCAAACTCCCAAACCACCTCAACTGGCTCCTTTTGATGAGGAGGAGCAACAGCTCTACTCCAAGTCCCTCTCAAATGACCAGCCTCCTCACCCCATCTCTAAGAAAGCCCCCTTTTTGAAGAAAACTAATTTCCGCTGCCTGTATCTTCTTTTTTCTTTTATTATGTACTGATATGTAAAACCTTAGATTTGAAAGTGGGTGTACTTTGTTTTTTACATGACAATATATGTTTACCATCTTAGTTACCATCTATTTTCTAATTAGCACTAAACACAAAGTAAAACTAAGGCTGATGGTTATGTTTTTTTAAGCTTTTGTAGCAAATTGTAGCACAAATGTTCCTATAAGAATAGGTGCAACTGCCACAAATTCAGTAGGTGCAAAGCAGATATATGGCTACAGATTGAGCAGAGAAAATAATATGAATCAAGCATACTGATCAGACTGACTGAATAACTGTCTCTATACCCCACCTCAGCAAGCCTCCGAGGGCCTTGTCCTGTTAAGATTTGAGATTTCTTTCCTACAGTTCTATATTATTACATTCCTGTAAGCTGTCAGTAAACACGGAGGAAAGCATAGTGAGAATAACATTGTACATTAAAGTCATGAATTTGTAAGTACCATCATATGAGGGGATATAGCACATAAAGACCAAATCTCTGATGCACTCACGGTGCTTACAAGATGCCACTGTCTCTCCAAGGTCACATCTCTCTACCAAGGATGTCATGCAATCAAGAGAAATAAATGGAAATCTCACACCATCCTGAGGGGGAAAAAACCACAACAAACACTGGGCTTACGAGGAGTTAAATGCTGAGTATGTAGACTGGTTAAAAAAAAAAGCAAAAATCCATATGCACTATTTCATATAAATGACCATTTTTGCGAATTCTTCCCCATTCAGTTATTTTTATTTATTTTTATTTCTGGACAGAAAATTGCCAGTGATGTTTGAAAATGTCTATGTCAGTTCAAGGTGGTTAGACCTAACATTTGTGAATTTCATAGTGGGGTGAATTTTTTTCCTTCAGGCCAAATCTTGTGAATCAAATCCACGGCTCCAGGCAACATAGTGACCCATATTTTTCGTGTGACCAGTTCCCTCCCCTGACTTGTTGTTGTTGTTTTAGTTCATCCAATTGTGGGTAATGCACTTTCTCCTGATCCCTAATAGAGTCACAACAAGTCTTTATCTAAAATTTGCTAGATTTGTTATAGCTGTTTGAATGGACCCATGTGCTCTTCTCTTAGGTTCTTGCAGAACAATTTAGGATCAAACAGAGTTAGGATAGTAATATAATGGCAGAAGGAAAATATTAATATTTTATATTTGCCATTTAAAAGGAGGGTTGCTCAAGACTCATTTTATAAAAATATACAATACAAATTTTTTAAACCCATGTAATTTATAAAAATTGCAGTTCACAACAACTAATTTGATCTGTGATCCACAGTGTCTAATAATTTTTTTTCTTCCAAAACCAGCCACAATGGATATTTAAATATTTGTGAAATTTTTTACAATAATTAAAAGGTTCTTCACAATACCAATACAAGGACTGACCTGTGGTCATAATCCATAAAGGAATACTATTCACTGTTATGTCATTTTTTGCCTTGATTTCTTGAACCTGATCCTAGAAAGATCTGATGTCAATAAAGCTATATGGAAGGAGCTATGAAATATTAAAGCCTGGTTGTAACTCCAGGAAGCACAGAAGAAGTTGTCGGCATTTAATTTCACTTCTTTGTTGAGATTTCTTCCTGAGACAGTTGGCGGCGTCAGCAGATTCTCGTCTGGCACGAAATTCATGGGACAAGTGTCCATGTCAGCACTTTCTCCCCCCTCAGCCGGTGTGTAAAAGGACATCACACTTGTCAGCCACGGTAAGCCCAAATTATAAGGACAAATAAAATGGTGTGTCTGTGAGCAGGCATTTTCAAAGAGAATGGGTGAAATATATGATAACTTGTATAGGGTTCTCACATGGGCTGACAGGTCCCCTGTTTATGTATATGTGTTTGTGTGTGTGTGTGTGTGTGTGTGTGTGTGTGTGTGTGTGTGAAAGCTGGAGAGCAAAGGTGTCTATGGGTGCATGCTGGTGTGCATGTGCATAGTCCTGTATATACTATTACAGTGGTAGGTACTCATATTACTGATAAGCACTTGTAATGAACAGAGTTTAAATTAACAACATATGTACAAGTAACCCAAATCAGCTGTGTAAAGCCAGGCTTTAGACAGTTTTTTCTATTTTTTTTTCTCTGTATGATGTCACTGAGAACTGTGATTCCTAATAATGTCATTTCAGGCACAGAAGGAAGTTCATCAGGGGATGAACTGAGGAACTGCACCAAGGTCCAGAATAAGACAAATAAAGATTTATTTGAAATGTGACTCATTCATAGCTACTCTAGTAGAGTCCAAGAATAAAAACATGGAGCTGGTAATGAGCATAATAGGTCCCTTTTAAAGGTGAACTGACATTATTATTCTTCACTTTTCTTCTTTACCGTAGTTGACCTGGTTACTCAGGTCAAAACCCCAAAAATTTACATACAGTGTATACTGACCACTTATCATGAATTCCAAGTTCCACTGAACTTTAGTATAGAGAGATAATCTTCATGAGACTGTGTCACAATACTCTTACTCAGTACTAGTTTGCTAGTTAATAAGCAAGTATGAGGTGAGTCAGGAATTAGCAGCTGGTAGGTGTGGATTAAGGTTTCTGCTCAGTAGACAGAGGTAGCAGAGCTATAATCCACTTCCTTCACAGGCTGTTAACACATTCACATGCCTCTATACAGTACACATTCAGAAACAAACACCTAGCTCTGTCCATTAAAAAGTTTGCATTCATCAATTTTGCATGACCAAGTGGCAGGGGCCTCTCTTTCAGGTTTTACACCTAGAGTTGCTGATGTAACTGGGTGAAAATGACAGAAGAGCTGCTGCTGCAGGTATGTATAGGATGAGATTTTATCAGAGAAAAATGTGAGAAATGGCTGCAATGTTGCAGTACCTGAATCTGGATTATGACTACAGTCTTTGCCTGTGGCTTCTCAATCAGTTAGATGGAGCTGAAGAAGTTGTCTTCAGAAGTCTAATCCTCTCCCATTTCTATCAAAATCCTCACAGGGCATCATTATGGAGGTATTGATTTGATGACTGGCTGTGCTGAATGTCACAGCAAAGATAGTGATGATTTTCTTAGCATTTGAAGGCACCAAAATTGGACATACACTTTTTTTTCAGATTGAAAAAAAAATCATCCAGGAGGCATATGGCACAGTACAATTATCAGAACTGGCATTACAGAGAGAGTGACCTTTGTTTTGAGGGGAAGTTATAAAGGAAAAAAAAAACTGGTGTGCAAATTCATTAACAGACAACACATCAGAGTTATTAGAGTTTTGTGTTTTCTAATTATTTATTTATTCGACTTTTTGTTTTTAATTCAGATTAGTTTGGATTAGTTTCCAGAATTTCATTTCAGTTTAGTTTTTGGTAGCATTTTAGTAGCATTTGTGTGCGTGTGTCATTCTGTCTGTAAACACAATAGCTCGAAAAGTTTTGAATGAATCCTGATAAAACTTTGTAGGGGTGTAGAGTGGGGTCATGTTAACAATCCATTAAAATTTGGCTTACATCCATCAAGGTCTTCAAGGTCAACTTAATGATTTATTGGTTATTTATACTATAAATTATTTATTATTTATAACTTAGAAACTATGATTCTTACATGTGTGGTGTGTATTGTCAACACATAGAAACTACTGTATAAAGACTTAAAATATCATATCACATTTGACCTCTGACCTTTCCTTCAAGGTCAATAGATTGATCTGAAGTTCAAAGTGATAATAATGCTATGTAGAGCCTTTTAAAACTTTGTACCTTGTATTGAAAACATATAGACATATAGGGAATGATCTCTGGGGATTCTTAATATCACGTTACTTTGGACCTCTGACCTCTTCTTCAAGGTCAAATGAGGTCAAACTTTCATAAAATGTCTTTTATCTTTAAAACTGTGCTTAAAAATTATTAATCGCCAACTTATTGTTGGCGGTTGCTATGCAGCCGTGTTGTGTGCCAGGAGAGTTCAGTCATATCATAACAATACTTGTGTACATTCCACCCAAGGCAACAGCTGAAGCTCCATGTGAAGTTCTCCATGAAACTGTTGCTAGGATACAGACTAAACATCCAGAGGCACTCTTCATAATACCAGGAGACTTCAATCATGTTTCCCTCTCCTCCCACCTGACTGGATTCACACAATTTGTTGACTGTCCTACCAGAGAAAATAAAACCCTTGATCTGCTGTACGCCAATGTCAAAGAAGCTTACAGAGCTGCTGCCTTACCACCACTTGGCAGATCAGGCCACAACTGGAAGGCTCCTCTCTACAGAAAATCATTTGCACCCACAGCCATCAAGCTTTACAATTCTCATACAACTAGCAGATGAGCTATGTCAGACATGAATTTCCCTTTGGGATCAATAAAGTTATTCTTATCTTCTTATCTTAAAATTCTGCTGCCTTTGTTTGTATTGGCAACATTTTGGAAATGACACTGGTATAAAGGGATTCCAAATATCACATTATAGTTTGCAGTCAAATATCATGTCACATTTGACCTCTGATCACACTTTTACATTTAACTTCTGCCAATTATGTCGAGTATATTAAAATGGGTATCAAAAAATACAATACTATTCCCTTAAAAGTAAATACTACCCAGATAGTGAGGAGAGTGAGAGTAGTAGAGATTTGCGCTCTCAAAGTGCTTCTTGTTTGAAAATTTTTCTATTTTTATTTTAGCTTTTATTAGTTTCTATGTTAGTTTTGATCTTTTTAAACATTATTGTAAGCAAGGCATATACCAGAGGCAAGCTTTGGGAAAATCAGTACAGGCATTACAATTGTCTTGTAGACAAAGTCTCAATAAAAATGCCCATCCAAGCCTCATCAGGCAAGCTGTGATAAAAATTTTTTTAATCAAATACTAAAATGAAGGATATTTCCTCTATATTTTCAATTTTATTTTAGTTAGTGTTTTAAGATCACAAAATCATGACAGTTACTTTTATTAAATTTTTTTCAAAAGTCTAATTTTTATTTTTATTTTAGTTAACTAAAATAAAAATAAAATGCGTAATGAATTCTGACAAACTTCTTAAAACCTTCTTACTTACTTACTTACTGAGTTCAACAATGGCCTCTTAAGATCCTCACTTCTCCTATGATTCTGGAGATGCTTTACAAAAGTACTGTAAAGTTGTAAAAAACAGTCAGAATTAAGACTGATTTGGAAGTTTAACAAAATCATATGCTCGCCAGCCTCTTTATTAGGTTTATTAGACCACCCAGTTTGGTCTTGTGCTTCTCAAACCCATCTGCTTCAGGGTTTGACATGTTGTGCATTCAAAGATGTTCTTCTTTATACCTTGGATGTAACAAGTGGTTATTTGAGATACTGTTGCCCTCCTATCAACTTGAAGCAGCCTGGCCTTTCACCTCTGATCTCTGACATCATCTGTGGCTGTATTGCAGGACTACTTGTTTCTCTAGTGGTGAACCTAAACATCTAAACCACATTTTTTTTAACACAACTGTTCTCTTTTGTTGTTGTTTTTTTTTTCTACACTGATATAACAGCAGTAAGTCATTTTTACAGAACATCAGGCTCTTTAGTTTTAATTTAATTCCATGCACCATAACTCCACACTTATCAAATTTAGTTACAGTCACTTCAAAAGGTATCTAAGCCCTTTACTTTATGGACACTTTAGAGCGTAGTCAGAGGATTATAGTTATAAGGGAAAAAAAAACAAAAAACTACCCTCAGTAACCCATTATGATAAAGTAAAAACATGTTTTAGATAGTTTTTTTTTAATATTTCTTAAACGGTAAGACCTGAATTCATTTATTTATAAAATCCTTCAGACACTCAATTCATTACCTTGTGGAAGCTCCTTGAGGCAGCCATTATAGCAGGGGTGAGCAATTAATTATCCCAAGGGCCACATGAGAAGCTGGGACTGTTGTGGAGGGCTGCACCAATAACTCAATTCTGCTCAGTATTAATTTGATTTCTTTATAAACTGCTACTAGTAAGAGTAGATGTTACAATTACGCAATGAAAATGTGAAATAGGCATGATAAAAACACTAACATTTTATCACCATAAAATGTTTCAACATTCCCCAAAACAATTTGCAAAATTTCAAAGACTTTGTACAAAGTGCTGTTGCTATTTTACTTGTAGTTTAATTACTTCCCCTGCAGTTTTTTTCATGTTCAGTGAGAGAAATCTTGTCTATTTTGGGTTTGAACAAGTGCATTAAAGTCAGGTTCAATGTCTGAGGTGGAAATGCAAAAGACAGCAGACAGGTACTTGTCACTGAGACAGGATCTGTATCGGGATTTGTTAAACTTCATCACTTAGAATGTTTGTTAACATATGAAGGCAGATCCAAAGAGAACCAACATCTGAGCATGTCTCTTTATGTGTGCAAAGTTCTCCTCTTCAAGAGAAGAATTAAAATCCAGCAGTGATACTGACTTGAAGTGCTCTTTCTGCTCAACATCACTGGATGCATTATCCACACTGCAAATGAAGGGAGATGAAATCAAGTGTATTTCACTTAACTGTTTTAAAGTCTTGAAATTGCCTTGAGAACTCATCATGCAAGGCTCCTAACAGGGATGAGTACCAGCTGAGGTGATCAGCTGATGGTGTGGCTTCTGTCACTGTTGGCATGTAAGTAAAGATGTTGTTCTCCAGCTGGATAGAAAGGAACTGCAGTTTTCCCATAAAAGCCTTCACCAGGCTGTACATTTCATGTGCAAATAGGCTCCAGTTTGGTATATACTTTACATTCATTAGTGCAGTCTCATCAATGGCAAATACAAGATCTGCCTTCCATTCTGCATCTGAGAGCTCTGGAATGTCCCTGCCTTTCTTCTCACAAAACTCTTGAATTTATGCTCTCAGGTCCCATTTTAAGTGCACTCTTTTTAGTACTTTGCACAGTGCTAAAAAGGGCACTTCAGTAAGAGTAGATGTTACAATTACGCAATGAAAATGTGAAATAGGCATGATAACGGTGACATAGGCTACCACACAGCTGTGTGGTAGCCTATGTCACCGTGTTCAGTCTCATGCTCCTCCAAAAGTCCAACAAACTGCCTGTGATTCAGTGCTCTTGTCCTGATGAATATCAACAACATGGTTAATTTTTAGCACTGGCTTACACAACACCTCCTGGTGTATAATGCAATGCAAAAAGCATTACAGATGGACATTTTCTGTGGGGTTTGCACACATGAATTTGGGCAGTTCATCCCATGATTCCTGATAGATCTTGTCTGCTTTGTCAGATTTAAAGGGACATGTGTAACCTGTTTGATGGATGGATCATTGCTTAAATGGTCTTCATTCTAATAAGTTCTCCCATCTTGGCAGACTACTTCTAGAGCTCAGCTAGAGACATCAGTGGACCCCTGATCACCTAACCAGCCAAGATCTTATTTACTCAGTTACTCATTTGGTAGAGAGACCACCCGTGGTTTCAGACTTCGTCCATTTTGCAGTTTTTGAGACTACTGTTCTTCTGGAAACACTCAAAGCTGTTAGAAACTGTGTTACACCTTTGCCTGATCTCTACAATTATATCACATAGGACTGTAGAGTGGACTTGGTTTGGTTTTTGTCCTGACATGCACTGCTAAATGTGGGTTCTTATATACAAAGGTTTGTGTCTTTCCAAACAGTTTATTCAGTTTATCATGGCTAGAGTTCAGTCAGCTTCTAGACACATCCTAAAGATGAATAAAGCAACAGGATGGACCTGACCAAAATGTTGAGTGCCACAGCCTTGGGCGCATTTTATAAATTCAGTTTGAGATTTTTAAGTAATTTGCAAAAATTTCTAAAAACATGTTTTCACTGTGTAATCACAGATTGAGTATATATTAATGGGGATGCCAAAACACTTTTTCTGCCTTCGCATAAATAATGAATATAAGTATCTTTAAAAAAAAACAAAAAACAACATACTACACATGAATCAGTTGCTAACAGGCAATGATTTATGAAAGTTGATCTTCACTCAGTGAATACTACGAGTTTAGAATTTAGTAAAGGTTAAAAATGGAAAGGAGTAAAGAAAAAGGGAACACGGTGCATTGCCACAATGAATAATAAACAGTCTGTTCCTTCAAACTGTCAATCACTGTGCAAAAGTCTTGAGCCACAACTCATTTCTTTATATTTTGCTTCCAAGGAGCCAGACTTTCTTGTATTTTTTTTTTTTTTTTTTTAAGTGTTTTTTAG